>JBBPCY010000142.1:14888152-14900204 GCA_037974405.1 Brachyalestes nurse | reverse complement strand
AATATATATATATATTAGAGAGAGAGAGAGAGAGAGAGAGAGAGAGAGAGAGGGAGACAAATATAACTCAACTGGAGTGATTATAAACATAAAGAGATAAAATGGTTGAAGGAAATTATACCCTCATAAGACTCGGTTAATAGGCATATTACTCTCAATCAAAAAAATGTTTTTAAAGATGCAATTAATCATTCTGCAGTTTGTGAGAGAGGTAACACCATTACTCAGACAGAAAACACAAGCGCTGTCCTGTTTTTCCACAAGTCAGAAGCCAGGAAAAGTTGTGGCGACCACATAAAAGCTTTCCCCAGTGATGCATCAGTAGCATGGCGTGTAGGACTGAAACCTGGCAGAAAATCTTCATGGTAGCATCAGAATTTCAACCTTAAAACACGTGTGTCCATGCAGAATAACTGAAGTTGTTTGCCAAGCTTGGCTTTTCACTGAAAGGTCAAAATAATTTTGGAATAAACCGATTATTTTGTAGTTGGAGTACAGGTCCCACCGGGAGAAAGAAAACGATGTAGTCTACCCATGAGAACGCGTGAGAGACAGGTCTGGGCTGCTTGTTAGAAGCCAGGTCTGGAGTTGACATGTATATGGCTCAGTGAAAGGATCTCCATACCATGTTAATCTTGCAGTGCTGTATAATTCAAGGCTTTGAAAAGCTGCTCCTAAAGTCAAGAAAAACATGCGCACATTCTTTTTGTGTGTGCTTCCAATTAAAGCATGCCCTCAGAGACACTGTCTACCTATCTTTGGCTATCTCTATCGCTCTCTCTCGCTTTCTCTCTCTCACTCTCTAATTCTCCCACACTCACTTTGTTAATGTTCGATTATTAAACAGCAGCATGATTGCGGCGTTCCATTGTGTAAAATCCATTTTAATCATAGGCTTCATTTCTCTTTGTGTCATACAGCAAGGACTTGCATCAAATGAACATTTCATTTAGGTTTTTAATAGTTTCTGAATATTATTTATTTTCAGAATATTAAAAATGTGAAAAAAGTAGACAAAATGGGTGAAATAAGAGGCTTTGGCAACATGAAATGAACCCATTCATGGCCCTATATGAAATGGTTTCCTTTAGTCTATATGTTCTCTGGGAATGTCTAAGCACAAAAAGAATGTTTTAAAGTCAGCCAAATTGTGGCTAATAAGGGAGTTTAGTGGTTCACAACCTTTTGATTTACTGACTAAAGTACAAAAAACAAATTTTGAATAATGGTATAAACACTGATATAATTTAATTTTTAAAAATCACATGGATGCTGTTCATTCAAGGCCATCCAAGTTGTATGAAATTTTAACTTATCATAATAAATTTAGCTGTTGAACATGAATGAGTAAAATTCCTTTCAGTTACAAACAGAGAGTTGGGAGACAAAAATCAAAACAGTGAAGTATCGCAATATTTTTGGCACAACATTATATCAATACAGATGATTGCCAAGTATGGTTACTTAATTAATAATTAATAATGATATTTATTTAAAATGTATTTAATAGATTTTATTTGTTATATACATTTATTCAGATAACATTGCCCCTGCAATGCTCAAGATAGTGCAAGACCTTCTCGTGCGTCACACTGGAAATTGGAAAGGAGGAATCAGTAAGACGGCTGCACTGTCTGCTTTCATAATCAGAATCAGAATAATATCATATTATTGTAATGGAATTGTATTGTCACCTCGGTTGGCAATTCCCACTCTTAGTGTGGCTTAAACCTAAAGTGAATGTGAGGCGTTAATAGCATGCTTACAGAATGCAATTTAGACAACCAATGAGCAATCAGGACTTTGGAAGAATAATGTTTATAGCTTCACAGATGCTAAAATAAACAACTACCAGTAATTAACCAACTTGGTTGTTACCATAAAGGTGTTGAATTTCGCCACCCTGTTCTCAGTAATACACACCTTTTCAATAGGAGAGAGCACTCTAATCAGGGATGAAACATGGACACAGACAGCATATAATTGCAAAGCTGGCCATTAGGAGGACCTTCCTGAATTAAGTAACAATTACACAAATTAGGCATCGTTATTTGTCCCTGTGCATCTATATCTGCAGACACACAAAAAGCACTCAACACAAAGTAACGCTCCAGACTGGCAATGTGTAGCTTATAAAGAAGCTGATCAGCTAGTGAGATTCAAAACACATAAAAGGCAAATCATCACAACAATCTTTGAGACAAAAATCTCTAAAAGCTTTCTCCTTCACACGGCTTGCAATCACTACACTTTACCTGAGGCTCTCACCGTTATAGAGCTACTTTGTGCATTTTTCATCTCAAGGATTTCTTCATGCCTCTACAAAAACGAACATTTTAGAGACGTTTAAGAACAATGTGTAAAAACAGAGAGAGAGGGGTAAGACAGACAGTAATCTTTGAGCCAGAGATCCGTTTTCTCAGGCTGAGAGAGAGAGGAAGAAAAAGAGACCAAAGCACAGACAGAGAAAGAGAGGGAGAAAGAAAACAGTTCCTGTGGGTCCCGTCAGTTTTACAGTAGAGTCCTTCTATCCACACAGCTGCCTCACGAGCCTCTGGACTCTTGTAAAGGCGTCTTAGAAATGGACACCGAGGATTTTGTGGATCTGTGTGTTGCACATTGCCTTTGACTTTTACTTTGTCAGGAATGAGGGAAGAACAGGGAAGTAGCACAAGCTGTAAAAAAGGCAAAATAACTGATACAACAGCTGAGAAAAGTTTATATGTTATGTGACAGTCACTAAAAAAAACATGTGCAATATATTGTGAGTAATCTGTTCTTTCTACTCATAGCCTGTAAGGGCTCGAACACTGTCGGGCCTGACACAGTAATGTTGGATATAAAAGTATAAATCGGAAAAACAAGAAACCATTTTCTTGGAGGTGAATGTCTTACTAGTGTTATTTGACACAACGCTATATGAGAAGGAGAGTGAAAGGGGATTTACAGGCATCATATTCCACCTGTCTTAATATGTGCAATAATAATGTTCCATCCGATACGTAGTTTGCATCTGATTGTTATTATTATTAGTTCCACATAATGTGTTCCACTGTTTATATCAATTGCTATTTAAGACATTTTCACCTCTTGTGCTCATTTGCTGCTTATTTTATTCTGTCTATTGTCTGCTAGTTTCTGCAGATTGTCTCCACAGACAGTAAGAACGATAATAGCCTATATTTTCCCAGCATAAGTCTTTTCTTTAATGGAACTTTTTGATGCAGCAAACACTGATCAGCCACAACATCAAAACCACTGAAAGTGGACATGAATAACACTGATTATCTTGTTACAATGGCACCTGTCAAGGGGTAGCATTAGACAGCAAGTGAACAGTCAGTTCTTGAAGTTGAGGAAAAACTGGCAAACATAAGGATCTGGGGAGTTTAACAAGAAGCCAAACAGTGATGACCAGACAACTGGATCAGAACATTTCCAAAATGGGAGGATTTAATGGGGTGTTCTTGGTATGCAGTGGTTAATGCCTACCAAAAGTGGCCCAAGAAAGGACATTGACAACTAGAGAGCCATTGATCATGGGAGTCATGGGCACCCAAGGTTCAGTGAAGAAGAATGAAGACTGGTCTGTCCAGTCCAATTCCACAGGAACAGTACTGCAGTGCAAATTGCTGAAAAAGTAAATGCTGCCTACAACAGAAAGTTGTCAAAACACACAGAGCATCTTGCTGTACAGGGGGCTGTCTAGCCATAGCCTGTGCTGACGCATGCTGACCTCTGTCCACCTACAATGGGCATGTGAGTATCAGCACTGGAGAATGGAGCAGTGGATGAAGGTGGCCTGGTTTGATGAATCATATTTCATCATGCATCATGTACCTAGGGAATATAAAGCACCAGGGTGCACTAAGAGAAGAAACTGAGGCAGCGTGATGGGATTCTGGTCGTGTCCTACCTCAACTGGTCAGGAGTGTTTTGGCAGCACGAAGCAGGTGGTTTTAATGTTATGGCTGATCAGTGTATTACAACTGTGTTCAAACAATTACAATCACGCACTCTTCCATTTTCATCACGTCTCTTGAATGTGTCATACTGTGACCAGTGCATCATCATGGTGTACCATATCCAACCCAATTTAATGGCCAGCCCTACAGAGAGGACAGACTATTGATCGTACTTGTCTCAGCCTCTCCAGCAGAGCTGCTGACAGCCCGAAGGTCCATATTTAACACTAGTAAAAATATCAGTGCCAGTTTGCTTCTTGAAGACAGGCAGTGGGATGATACACATCGAAGGCCAGAATACGTTTCAAAAAGAAGCTTACATAAGAATTTAAACAGTACCTCTTTCATTTTGTAATACTACATAGTTTCTCTGTATCCCACCCCCATCACCACCTCCTCCGGTTTACACATTTATGACAATAAAACTTAAAAGCCTTGGCTTTTTTAAAGCAAAATTACACACACATTTCTAACGCAGTCCTTAAAACGACTTCTGCACTTCTCCATTAATTACATCTGCTTGAATACAGAGGATGCTTGTTATCTAAAAGACAGTATCATCCAAACCACTCTGCTAGTCAGAAGTTTGATATAGCAGTTTGGCATTTTAAATCATTTAAATTCTACCTGAACACTTAATAGAGGCTTTTACTCAAAGCACAGCGAAGACTGACATCGTTTCTACAAAGGCTGTGGCCACTTGCAAAGTCAAGCAACATAATTCTTGGGTTCTGATATGAAAATGTGCCCAGAAAAGGGAAGGTCAGGACAAAATGCTGGAGCAGGGGAATATTCTGTCTGTCAGCAGGTGTCTGTCAGAGACGTCATACTGAAACGAGCTTCCCGGCATCCATAATTATTCTCTTTCCAATGCTAGAAAGCCAACATCAACATTCTTTCCACCTCACCTTCATTAGAATTAATGTTAGACTTGACTAAACGTCAGGCCTAACGGAACAGATAATTCCTTTTTTAAATCTTCTTTTTTCAGCTGGACACTGAACACTTCCATATAGGAACACACCCTAAGGAAGCGATTATGCGGGTGCTGTTTATCTCTTTGGCTTTAAAAAAAGTAATCATCTCGTGGCAATGACACAAGCAGGCAGTGGTCAAAGCGACAGAGAGAGAGAGAAATACCACACACTGCATTTCCTCACTACCTGTTTATGTGGAGGTAAATAAAACCAAGAAAAACAAACAGCAACTTTGTTATAAAAATGAACAATAATGTATGAGAATGATATATGACTTCTTATAAGAGACTTTGAAATTAAACACCTATATACGAGTGTAAATACAAGAGAAGCAGAGTCAGCGGATAACAGATTAGGGAGAATAAAATCCATCCATCCAGGCGGTGAAGTCAAGGAGAGAGATGGAATAGGAAGAGTTCATAGTAACCAGGAATCATAATCAGGTTGATTCTCTAAGAAATGCTCATGATACCCATGCATTTCTGTGTATTGCATTATAAAACAAGAGAAAACTGATTAACTAAAAACAAGCTTTTCATAGAAAGCAAAGATCAGCTGCTTCAGTGTTTTCAAGTCTCTTCTTTTACTGAGAACAGACCAAACATGTGAAAATTACTGTCCATCATAATCGACTTTATGATACAGATGTGCCAGACAGACGTAAGACTGAAAAATGCTGGAAAATGTCTTGATCTGCAAACATCTCTCTCACTGTCTGCCTGCATTTTCAATATTGTGTCAAATTCACTCCAGATACTGATCAATGATCAGCAATAAACAGTAAAAAAATAAGTAATAAGAAATCTATTTGAACACATCATCAACATTGCAGTGCCTCTGAGACAGTTCAGTCATATAGGCGTTTCACTCGTGATTCAAAACACAACACGCTTTCAGACCCCAGTGCTAATGGAAATGAGTGCTTTCATCAGAACCATGTGAATGCTTCATTTGGAGAAAAAAAATCAGGCTCTATGAATGAGGAGAATAATGAACAAGCATCTTCCATCTCAAACAGTCTAATTATGGTAAATACTTGATATGTGGTTACCCAGGGAAGACTATGATGTCTTGGTCTTTAGGCCAGTAAATTTAATTAAACTGAATATGTAATGACAGGATTACTCATAAGGTATGCTTATGCAAAGTTATACAAAGCAATCAGAAGAAGTGCCATCTCTGGTACAGAAGGGTCTATACTGCAGCATATAACTGTACTGTAGCTCCACCTATTGATACCTCAATTTCAGTATAGATGACACTTATATCTACAGCTCCGACGAGAAAGAGGGACAGTAGCAGCTGCAGTGAAAAAGATCTGACTGTTTCCCCGTTTCCCTTAAAAGCTTGAGTTTAGATAGATAGATAGATAGATAGATAGATAGATAGATAGATAGGTAGGTAGGTAGGTAGGTAGGTAGATAGATAGATAGATAGATAGATAGATAGATAGATAGATAGATAGATAGATACTTTATTTATCCCAAGGGAAATTCTTTTACAGGCTGCCATCCGTAACAGCGGCAGAGGTGAGCCCCTCCGACCATACATATACACAATTAGCCAATTGAGAGAAATGGTTGTTTGGGTTTGATCGATATCTGTCTTCCAGTTCCACAGATATCTAATGTCCATCACTGGTCTCCAGGTCTATCCAAATCCTGTTGCAGAGCCGCAAACTTCTCCAAGATGTGATCCAACTTGCGGTCCATAACCACAGTATGAGTGCTAACGGCTACGTTCACCACAGTTTCAATCCAGCCGGTCAGCCTCCTGGGGTTTTGAGCAGCAGTGACCGCTTTCTTCAATCGTTGATAACCCAGGGCCCCGCTTAATCCAATCAGCAGAAACCCAGTTTTCAAGGTTCCAAGTAAATAGGTGTCTTCTACATCCTCCAGTGAAAGAGCTGCCAGGCACACAATGTATCTGCCTCCCTGTGTTCCCCCGATGGCGTCATTGTATAGAGCGCTTGCTCCTCAGTAACGGCAACTCCAGAGCAGCTGCCGGTGTCGTTACAGTGCTCCTCCCTGTACACATGCTCCCTGGTCGTCCACAACATTAGTACTGAAGGGATGACTTGCTGGTCACTTACTTGTCTTTGGGAGATAAACCCTGTCTGATCTGTTTGGATAATCTGGGAGAGAACAGGACAGACTTATAGTCAGTATATAACTTATAGTCAGTTTTAAGGACACTTGGATTTAACTCATATCTAAAGGTCTTGTACCACTCAGGAGATATCCATCTGGGCCGGGTGCTTTACTTACTTTTAAGTTAGAGATCCCCCATTCATTTCTTTTTCTGTTATTTCAGCTAATAATTTTGAGTTCTATTCCTCGTCAAAGAAGGTAGAGAAATAGTGAAATTTGCCTTTGTTCTACTTTGGGTTGTTTATATAACTTCTTATAATACAGGCTTTTCATTTTGGGAGTAAGGATCTGTAATACTATAAATTGTGTTATTTCCTTGTTGCTTTTTTAATTTCCTTGCCAAGAGCTTGGCAAATTTTGTCCCTGATTCATATTTTTGCTGTGCGTAAATCATCCGTTTCTCTATTTAATTTGAATACAAGGTATTTATTTAATTTCTTATTTCCCTAATTTTTTCATTGAGGGTTTTTTGTTTTGTTTGAAGTTTGTTTTATTTTAGGAATCTTAGTTGCCTCTATTACTTTTTATATGCACAAAATGATATTAATTCCTTCCTAATTGCAGCTTTTATTGCATTCCATAGAATCTCACCATTATCATGATCTTTTAAGAACATTTCTTCCTGGATTTCTACTGTAAATTGTTGATTATTTAGAATGCTACAATTCAGCTTCCATGGTGTTTTCCTCCTGTTCTTGTTTATCTGTATTTTTACAGTATTGTACAGAAATGTATTTTATGCCTATCCTTGATTAAGATTAAATGTGTTTCTAGTAACAGTACAAATTGCGGGTTCTCTTGTTTTCATTTTGCTAAAAATGTTGCTTCTTTTAATTGGATTAAAGACCCTATTAATATTATATGAAACAATTTTGAGATGAGAGCTTTCACCCATATTCTCCTACTGATGAAGCTGTTTACATTTACTGTAAGGCCTGGGGGGGGGTTGTGTTGAGGGGAGTGTGAAGATAAGAAAAGAGGGTGCAAAACCACAGAATAAGGGCCGATTTACGAGAACTGTTTGTGCATCATAGCGTTGTTTTGTGGAGTTTGTTCATCATTATTTTTGTTTGTAGAGGTTTTGTTCCTTCTTCTAGTACAAACCCTGCTTTCCTTCATTTCTGCAAACACCCACTTCTGAAATATTATCAGGGATGTTATATCGAGAATCAATCTTGGTATGACCCCAGAAGTCAGATGAAGACATTCTGGTATGAATGCCTACATCACCTCAAATATCTACAGGAGAACAATCACGAGCCTGATATGTGTCTGTATTACAGATTGGTATAGGACCTGCTCTGTCAGAGAATCACTACAGAGAATCATTACAGATCACTGGTGAGAGTCTCTCTGCCATTCAGGACATTGACCTCCACCAGTATCTGTGAAAGGCTCATCCTCAGCTATCCAGCAGAGCAGAGGTTCTCCCTGTTACCACACAAATGCGTGGCTGTGTGGACTACAAGACTCAAGAACAGATTTTATTATCAGACTCCACACCTCTAACACTTACATTCCACATTACACTGTTTATCAATACACAGCCAAGCTCTGCACACTCTGTCTACACTGAACACATACACACACACACACACACACACACACACAAACACTCAATCTCTCTCTCTTACACACTTGTTCAAAATGCAATATGTGCGATATTGTTACAGAATAAACTGCAATGTGCAAAACCACTTAAACCCCAACATGCAATTACTGCTTTCTACACCCCATATATGTATGTACACACGTATCCCTAATTTTTTTTTGTTATTTACTTCTTCCAGGATAATTTTTTTATGCCTACACCCCAGCTCTCAAACATAAGAAGAAAAAACACTTTTGTATTTCATATCTATTCAAATACCCAACTACGTATTTTACATATTTTACTGCGATCAGAAGGTTGGGGGTTCGTTCCTAACTCCTTAAAGGAAGAACTACCCCTCCCCCCCCGAAACCACACACAAACACAACCCTGAGCAGTGCATTTAAACACCGGCTGCTTCACAGGACAACAGGAGTCTCAGTCTGACCAGAGAGAGTCCCTCATCCTTCTGTAAGTAAACCTTACATTTCCTTATATTTGCATATGTATAATATTTATTATTATTCCTTTATCACTGAATGTTAACCACTTTCTTTCAACATGTGCTAGATTTAGATTTTGAGTTGCCTTGAAACACTGCTTCCTAACAACAAGTTAAGTATTAATGAATTAATAAAGTACAGACAACTGGAGCTGACACAGTTTATACATTTCAATGACCTAAACCTGATTATCCTTTTATCCCTGGCCGGCTGAAAATCCTTATTCCTTGAAGTCGCTCAGGGGAACCACACCCGGTGACATAATCAAAGTCCCCCTAATCCTGTCCAATGCGGCCTCTAGCAGCCGCCAACTGGGGACGTTACAGCTGTAAACACATATGATGAGACACTGTGGCTCCAGATTGGACAGAAAGACAAGAATACAAATACAGTAGTCCCCCAGTTTTACGCAGATGAGAACTGAACTAATAGTTTTACGTGGAAATCCCCACAAAAATGTGGAAACTGCAAATATCCGTCTTTTTTTGCTTTTTTGTGGCAATACATCTTTTCTGGATGTTTTCACACAAGGGGACCCGTTCACCTCGCCGCCGTGTCCCAATACTTTTGTCTCGCGACATTCCGAGTTGCATATCTCAGCGGGGAAAGCGCTCAGACACTTCAAACTTCACAATTCAGTAGAGCTTCAGGAAATCTTTCCAACGAGCCCTCGTTTGTATTTTTAGCCCGAGTAGATCAGGTTTTATTCTCCCCGAAAACCGTGTGTCCCAATACTTTTGTCACGCAACCTTCCGAGTTGCATATCTGGCCGGGGAATTTAAATTAAAAGATGGGTTTACCTTGAAAAGAGGCAAATACAGGTTTACCTTTACATTTAAAATGGAATTAAAGAATCTAATTATGAACAAAAATTATTAAATTATGAATCTATGGAAATAAATACTTCCAATAAATGTAAATACATACATGTAAAATAAATATAAACTTTGTATTACAAAGTTAGAAAGGTATAGAGGATACCTCTATGATTTATGAATTACACACAAATAATCAAATTATTTTTCAAGATCCTATCACTGATTCTTGATACTTTAGAAAAAACATGTCCCACTAAGAAAAGTGCTCACGGTTAGAAATCGAAAACATTTTTTCAACATATTTGTCACCACCGTCAGATATTTATGAAAAGCAATAAAATCAGGCAACTACAAGATCAACTAAATTCTTGAGGACCCCATTTTTAAACCTTCAATTGCAAGTTAGCAATTTTCTCTTAAACTTGTTCATATTTTTGGTCATTGCTACTGTCACAACCATAACTTGTCAACACTCTTTTGTAAAAAAAAAATTAGATTATGACAAATGTATACTTGTGTATAAGAAGAGGTCTGAAGTAACTAGCAAAACAGAGGAAACAAAATGGCTAATGCTAATGTAACTCCTGCATATCATGTGAAAGAGTAGGTTTTTGTCACCACCTTTAAATGACAAAAACCTCCAAATGGTCCTAAACAGGGCTAGAATATAATTGTTGATCACAATAAATACCAATATGTGATGTTTCATTAACTTCTTTTGTACTTTTATTTATGTAATTGCCCCAATTTTTCTACCATATCGTCCAACCCTTCACTCTCTCTCACAATTCACTATTATGGTCATTTCGCTTACATCATCTGGGATGTAGTACCTACCTACACAGCACATAGTACACAATGTCCCTCGTAGGTTGCATCTCCAATGACTAAAGTCAAATTAAAATGGCATGGCAACATTTAACCAAATCCAACATTCACAACAATATATTCTACTGGTAATGACCATTTTTTACTATGAAGATTTAATATTTAACGATTTGGGGATAAGTCATGTTTAAAAATGATATTGCTTAATTGTACCTAAGGCCTGTATTCCTTGGAAAATGTTACTCCAGTGCTCACATTGTTATTTTTTGGCCCAAATAGTTGTTAAGTGTCAGGTTTGGTCGTGGCGCGTCCAAGTACGAGGCACAGATGCAGACTTTTTTCTTTATTCCAGGACAAGACTATAAACAGAAAGCTAGGCTCGAGGGCCAATACTATTCAAACACTAAACAGAAGACACACACACAACTTAAACATACAGTGAATTAAAGGATTCTCATTAACAAAACACAAAACAGCTGTGATATAACCAAACTCAGGTGTGCTCAACCAAAGGGTCCATAAACTGAAACTAAAACAATAGCAGCCCCTGGTGGCTGCTAGGCATAAATGTCACATTAAGTAAGAAGCCACTGATTTGAGTGATATACATTTTGAAATTGTATGTTGTAATGAGGCCACTGTCACCACTGTCAGAGGGAGTTTTATTTGTTTTAAATGAATATGCTTACAATGTTTCTTCAGAGCTGTTGAGTTATTAAAGCGCTAGTCTCTTTCAATTCAAAAATATGTATGTTTGTAATTAAAAAAAAATTCTATTTAGGCTGATAGTAAACATTGGATAATGTAAGACCTTTTAAAGGAGTATACGTACAACAGAATAAAAAATGAACAAAAGAGAATATTCAACATTTAACAGCGTATATGTGTACTAAGGATGCCAGATAATGATTTAAAAACTCTAAATACATATTAGACCAAATATATAAAAAATAATTTGCCTTTTATTGTATCTGACGGTGTATTTCTTTATGGAATTACTATCTTATTCCCTTTTGGAATTTCTTTCTTTTTACAACTCACCCCAAACGAGTTGTAACAATATAGACATTTCATTTAGTAATGTTTGTAACTAGCAGAATACACATTCACTGCTGTGGGTGAACTTCATTTGATGCCCATCTTTATTATTTGTGTATTCTCTGACCCTTTGTACAGGCAAATAAATCTGCTGGTGAATCCACCCACCAACTCTGCCTCCT
>JBBPCY010000142.1:14831955-14878601 GCA_037974405.1 Brachyalestes nurse | reverse complement strand
TATATATATTTTAAATTCTATTGGCATATGTTAAGTTACATACTGTCATTATAAAAGTGATTAAACATCTTGTACAGTGTGTTCACATTATATTTAGGACAGAATCCATTTGAGGATTTGTCCTTGCCCCAGTTCTGCAAAAGATTCTGCAGTTACTGCAGTTATGTTCTCTTCTGAAATATTCTTGCATTTGCCTTTTTCCTTTGTTTCCATGGTTTGCTCTCTGAAAACAGCAAATGAAAACAATTATTATTTTTTTTAAGACAACTAGAAATCAAATAACAACGTTTCGCATAATTAATAACAAATACATTCTTAAAACCAAACCAGCATGAATATCAAAACTATTAACAACAAAAGGCATGCCAACACACATTCTCTTACTTACTTCTAGCACAAACATCCATGCAGCTTTGCTTGGAGACGAAATTGTTGCTGCTTCCCCCACACCCTGTGTATATGAACTCTTCACACATTTTTGTGGCTGAGTTGTAATAATATCTTGGTATGGAGGCAGAGCACCTCCCTTTATCCAACACATCCTGACAAATCACTGGGATAGCTGCAAAACAAAACCATTATAAGTTAAAAAATGAAAAATTGAAAACATCATATGTATTCTTAAATAGAGTTATATTGTGTGCTGTTTAGCAGTGATATTTGCAAATGATCAAATCTGAATCATCATAGTTTATGTTGAAGTAATTCCTATAAACTATAGTTCCTTAATGAAATCAAGAGACAGAGTCAGTTTTCCAAACACAAAGGTAATACTAATCAAAGTATGACAAGAATCCTCAGCATCTGGGTTTTAAAAAATCTTAGATGAGGTTTAGTCTGGGTTCAGCCCTTAATGTCTTTATGGGCTGAACTCAGACTATATTCATGCTATATTCCCAGACTATATTCAGCAGTGATCTCCCTCTCATTTTATTCCTGACATCAACTTTTTTTCCATTAAGCCATTAAGTCTCAGAGTGCACTGAAATGGTCAGGAAACTTTTCAAATAAAATTGAGCAATTTTCTGGAGGGAAAGAGCCAATTTATACACTGCCTTTAAATAAACCAAATTATTTCTGTGCACATACTATGTCTCAGATGTTTTTTTTTAAAGAATCACCACTTCAGAAAAACAGACTTTCTTTTACAAACTGGCCCTCTGTCTCAATTGTTTGCCTTTGATCTACGTACATTTTGTAGGTCTGCAGTATTCTATGCATGACTGGTGGTCTTGGAAGTTGTTCTCATTTCCTTGGCAGCCTCCGAAGAAGAACGGTTCACACTGCATGGAGGACATATTGAAAAAGTAGCGCCTGAGCAGGGCGCGGCACTGCCCCTCATCCTTCTGAAAACGACAGATTGTGGGGATTTCTGCAAAGGACCAAAAAGAAAAAACATTTTTAAAACAGTGAACATACAGTGAGCCTACAAATCAGTTCATATATTTGCCCATAAGAACCTACTGCTTTTAGGATAACATTATATTTAGGATAGCAATAAAATAAAACCTCTCATGTATATTGATGTTATTAAAAGCACTACTCTTATATAATAAATGACACTTAAAAAGCAACGTGCAATGCAGTATTTCGGTGGAAACTGTTAGGGGTGACCCAGCCAAGAGAAGATGACATTTATGGTAGAGCCTGGTCAAATATAACTGCAAATACACTGGACACTAAAAATGAACAAACATTTCCCCGTAATTTGGCCACATAATAATACTCTCTGCACACAAATTGAACTTCAAGTGTAAAACTATCAAGTGCACAAGTGGTCAATGTTCTTTAGCCAAACCCAACTGCCAACAAACAGGCAAACATGCGACAAATGTTGCATTCTGTGCATGGTTAAAGGTGGTCGTCCCAGTACTACATCAGTAACATGAGCAGCAATAAGGCAAATTGTGTTACAATACAGAAAATCCAAAGAATGTCATCTAAACTAACTCCTCACATAAAAAGAAGGCTAAATGTGATGCCAATTGTTTTTTTTTTCAGTCAAGAAAAGCAGATTTAAATGACACTGCATGGTCAGTCTAGATACCTTGACATTAACAGAAATTAGCCTCAGCAGAAATTCAATCTGAGCTTATGGTAAGTTCTACATATGTCACACCACACAATATGAAGAATGCTGCCTTATGATGTGCACAATAAAGCTAGGAGATTACAATGTGGCAGGTAATAGGTACAGTAAAACCAGAATTTCTCACATTTTAAGCGAAAGATCCCTGCATGTCTCAGCTCCTGAGGCCACTTACCCACCAAATCTGATGCCTACCACTCTCAGTATATTTTGCCCTAAATCATGCCTGAAATGAACTAAAAATTCAAGCACAAAACAGTGAATACACTGGCACATCCATGTCACTGCGGATAAAATATGAGACAAAGGAAGTGGAGGTTATAGGCCTGCCACTGTAACATTCCCTTTCTTTTTTTTTGGGCAGGAGCTACAAGGAACAGCATTTATGGCAAGTTCAGCAAACCATGCGAATAAAATGCTGGAAAAGAATACAACACATTACACGTACTTGGTATGGTGAAGCACGTTTTCTGGCATTCTTGAAAGGAAAGGAAATTGTTGTCGTTGCCAGCACAGCCACCGTAGCTAAACTCCTCACAACGCTGGGAGATGGTGTTGTAGTAAAAACGCTGGATGTCCCCTCTGCAAGGTCCTTCGTCCAGTTGTAAGAGGCACACCTCTGTAAGACGGTAATAGGAAACAATATAAAAACACCGCGTTTAAACAAAGATGGGAAAAACATGTACGTTATGTCAGACGCGGACTAAGCTTTAAGACAACTTTTAGCACTAATAACCAGTCTTCGAGAAGATAAGCTTTTAGAGAAAGTTACCTCTGGGTTTGAGAGCCAGTGTGTACTGGGCTACGATAACGAGTATAAGGCATGCAACAAAATGGCACTCCATTATTGAGAAGTATAGGTGCTGGATCCAAGTTCGTCTGGTGTGTAGCGACTACCAGGGCTTCCCCCCACGGCTGTTTTATAGTCTTGGAAAAGTTGGCTGGTGGGCAGTGTGAGGGCGGGCTGCTTTCCCTTGACTCGCCCTACTACAGCAATGATGCTTTTTTATTTAAATGTACGCACATGTCCTGTTGAAAATGGAGAAGTTCCAAGATGATGGTGTTTTTTTACTCAAGCGTTTGTACTGATTGACCAGTTTGGAATTTTTTTATTCGATTAAAAATGACAACACATCTTTTGTCTTACCCCATGAGATTTGACACAACAAAATATTACAGGATCTCTAAGGAAACGACATGTGTTCATTAAAAGCTCCCCCCGACACACCCATAGACGTAAGATTAGTGTAGTGATTCAACATCAGCCTTGTATGGGGTCTCACTACAGCGCACTATTTCAGAAGGTGGTAGACACTTGCTCATCCAGCGTTCACCCCAAATCAAGGACATTCGTAGACTTCACACTTCTGGGAAGGCTTTCCAGTAGAAGTTGCTGGGATTATTTGGTTGCAGGCGTGTTACTGAGGTCAGGGACTGATGCTGATGCTTCTAAATTAATGTTAACAAAATGTCTGGGCACACCATCAATTCCTTAATTTTTACTGAATTCAGTGGATGGGTAGCTAAGATCACAACATAGTCCTAGGCAGTAAAGCAGCCCCTTAAAGTCACATATCAACACACCACAGATTCTTTCTCTGCTTTTAACCCATTCACCAAGTGAAGCAGTAGGCAGCCATGAACACAGCGCCCAGGGACCAGTGTGGGGGCGTTGCCTTGCTCAGGGGATCCTCAGTGGTGCCACTGGCAGTTCTGGAATTTAAACCCACAACCTTCTGATTCTGTTGCTGATTCTTGTGTCTACACTCTCTGCAAATTTTATCAGCTCCACTTAACATATAGGTACACTTTGTAGTTTACAAACTGTCGTCTGTCTGGTTTTGTACATCACCTAATCATTCTCAGTACAGCAGTAATAGTAACACAAGGAGACATGCCAGCATTAGAAAATGTTCCAAATATGAAATGCAGGTGGGTTAGAATTAGTCAGCCTGTCCTGACATGCTTGATAAGCACTCGTTGATTTCAAAGTTAGGAAAGAAAAGTCTTTGCATAGTTTCTGGTAGATAAGATGTAAAACAAAATATTTTGACTAAGAAGGCTAAGCACATCGTTAGGGTTAGGGTTATAATCACAGTGACGTTTTCAGCTTTCTCTGAGCCACTGTAGTACAATCTGTGAGTCAGAAACAATAATGTCCAAATCAAGTTTAAAAACAGTACATATTACTCTACAACACCAGCACATCCTTCCAAATCTTAGTTAAACAACAGTTACATGAAGCAAATGCAGACAGCGTTCTACATTCTACAAGTCCTGAAACCTTATACTCATCTGTGTGGCTCTGAAAAACAAACTAACATGTTACAGAATTTATGCGCAGAACATCCTCAGACTCATAAAAAAAGCTGACCTTCTCTAATTATGTGATTCCTCAGATCCATCATACTGAGAGTGATGATGTCTTATCCATTGTGATAGGTTGGGGGTAAAAACAGATTAGCTTGCTTTACATAGAAGCCTGTAATACTCTGTCCCCTTGACCCACATTACCATGATAATGTTATCATGGCAAAGCAAGGCACATAACAGCATGCAAAGTAATATCTATCAGCATTTTTGGAATTTTTAAATGACCAAAAATGTGAACCTGACAGTTTTTAAAGAAAAGAAATAATCCCTGAAACATGTTAATTTCAAAATAAGAGTGTTTGTATTAATCAGATTAAGAGATTACAATGTTTACACAGATTACTTTATAACCCGGATTGAGAGAGAGGTGCAGAATTCTCTGGCCGTCTTCAGGGTGTGAGAGAGCTCACCGTAAGCGGCAGTAAGTGCGGCTATCATCACCAATTTATGTAGACTGTAATTGTGTTGTTTCGTATTGTTTGTTGTTGTGAAAAGTGTCTGGTGGTGTTAATATATTTTTTGCTGTTTTATTATCTTGCAGACAATGCCGATCATAGATGTAGAGAATATGACGGACTTGGATAAGGCAAAAATGGAAGTAACTCAGCTGAAGGTTGAGGTGAAACTAGAGAGAGCAAAGGTAAGCCTTGAAGATTTATTTATTCATGAGCAGCGGATACTGATGTAAATTATAACAGTACAATTAATAAAAATAACAGCAAAGAATGCAATGATCAGCACTGGTTTTGATAATGAGTGTCGTTTAAAATGCATTTTGTGCATGTATATAAGTCTCTCTCTCTC
Source organism: Brachyalestes nurse (assembly GCA_037974405.1). NCBI lineage: Eukaryota > Metazoa > Chordata > Actinopteri > Characiformes > Alestidae > Brachyalestes > Brachyalestes nurse. The sequence goes on along the minus strand of JBBPCY010000142.1, from coordinate 14,873,335 downwards.
TACACACACACACACATATATATATATGTGTGTGTGTGTGTGTGTGTGTGTACATATATATATAGAGAGAGAGAAATGCAAAAAGTACTCATATGTTTTTGTTTTATTTGGAAGGTGTCCACATGCTGTGAGGAGTTCATGGAATATGTTCAGAGTGGTATAGAAGAAGATATCCTGGTCAAAGGCATCCCAGAGGAGAAGAATCCATTCAAAGAAAAGGGTGGATGTGTCATTTGCTAATGTGGGAAGAGGACCTGCCCTCTTCCACTGAACATGGAAGCCTGCTACCGTTTAACCATAGCCAGAGTCTTCTCTGCTGCCTGTGATAGGGGAAACAGTGAAGGAATGATGTCCCAATGATCCCAAATGGCTTATTTCACTTTGTAAATAAACCCTGTGTCTGGACCCTCTTCCTGTGAATACTTCTGTTTGAAAGGGTGTAATAAACCACAGTACATTTGTGCAAAGACTGTCAGTAGTGTCCTTGGTGTCAGAATCTTGACTTGTGTCTGCCAACGAAACAACTTTATAGAACACTTTTAGTGAGGGACGGCAGTTCACTAGAATTAAGCACTCACTTTGGTATTTGTTTATTAGATAACAAAATGAGATTTTGTTATGTTTTAGGGACCCAGTTTAGCGGCAGTTACATTTGGTGCAGGAATCGATACAAACAACAGACGGGAAAAAAGCAGGAGTACTGTTTGCGTACACCTCCCCAGTTAATTGTCAGGTTTAGTGAATGTGTTTGCGGAGGAGAACCATCTGGAGTTTGACACCTCTGCTTAGACCCTTGTCCTGTAGATTTGTACGCATGCGCAGTGTCGAGCAGCACTTCAGCTGAGTTGACATGGCTCTGTGCAGAAGATCGCTACAAATACATTTACGTTTTAGCCGTCATATTTTCAAAACTATTGCTGTTTACCACAAACGGCACATCTCGGAAAACGTGTCTACTAAACCTAAGGCCACCGGCCATACACTTGATCATGTTCTCTACACACAGGAGCATTTTGCACTGAAGGATTCACTAAGAAAGGTAAACTTGTACCTACCTAGCATGCTTTATGCTTTATGGTGTCCAAAAAACAGGTGTATGAGCAGTCCTAAATGCCATTTATATTGCAGCCGAGGTCATAACACAGCAACACAGAGCAGGCAGCTACATCTGCATACCCGGCTATTAATAGAGCATACATGTGGGTTAAAATAAAATATTAGGACGTCTACAAAATACGTAGTTTATAATCAGAATACGCATTATTATATGTACCTTAACTTTTGTTTTGCAAAGGTAAAAGAACACATGACTCAATCTGTTGAACTGAATGATTGCAACCAATTGGTGCAGAAGGTCAGGCTGTCCTGTCGTCAACACACAAATATGTAGCATCTTAAGGGAGTTGTGGGGGGGTTTGACTGGCTAAAATATTTAGCCGATTTGCGTAAAGCTGAAAATCAAAGAGACTACTCCTTTGGTCGACCATCGAGCAATATGTGCTTTTGGAGAGAATCAGTGTCTGCGCAAAATGTGCGCATTCGTGGATGAGCAGTGACCCGGAGGTTGAAGGGGAAGCCACTACTGAGTAGACCTGCGATCAGGTTTAACTTCACCACAGGAAAGATTTACAGTGTGTTCAGAAAGGATACAGCCTGATTAACAACCTATATCCTGAGACTACACGAACATAACGCCCTACTAATTACACGCACACTGATCCAACATCAGTACCTAACCTCATCACGGCTACTGTGGCTGAACGCAGAAAGATCCTCACAGCTGCGTGTTAACATCTTTAAAGGCCCTCCATGGAGATAGTGAGAGTTAGAGAGAGAGAGAGAGAGAGAAAGTGTGTGTGTATGTGTAACCTTCCTATTAGTAACCTTGATTTCAGACAAAACGTTTGATGAGCAGGTGTCTACACACATCTGTGCTACGAAGACGTAATGTCCACAAAATCATAGTGTCTGCAAGGGAGCCTCAAAACCAGATTTAAACCTTAACCAGTTTAGCCTAACAATCTGTATCCAAAATAACCCATCATGGCCCATTTAATTCATTTTATTTCCATAAATTCAGCACACAGGTTTTCATTCACAGAATGATAAGGAATAAAATGCACAGTGGTTGACCTCATCTCAAACTACAGACAAATAAAAAATAATTTATATAAATATATATATATAAAATATATATATTCTTCTTTTGGTAAGAAGAAAGAGGTTTCTGTTTAAATAGAATTGGTGTGCATGGCATCTCATGGCCATGAATGTCTCCTGTTTATTTCATGCAATGAAAGTGCCGGATAATTCCAGTGCTCTTGAGCTGTCATAATGTTTCGGTTGTACATTCTGAAACAATGACCTTTTTGATATTTAGTCTCCCTAAAGCCCTCACTGCTTCCCGCATTACGTTTTGCTGGTACCTCCCTTCCTCTGCATTGTGAGTGATTTGCGGTAATTGCATTTATAGACTTTATTTCTCTTGAAGCTGGTTGTACGAGTTTTACACGTCATGTTCACATAGTTCTCAGTAGTACTTTGTCATTGTCTGTCAAACATGTCATGAGGTTTTGGATGAGGGTCTACACATTTTTGACGTTATACTCGTGCGTTTATCCCAATCACAGGCATATAAAAGTACTTCAAGAAATGCCATTTCTGCTGACAAGGTTCACTCTCATTATCATTATTTGACCTCAGTTTATTTTGATGGTTCCGCATACCATCAAAATTGATTCCACTGATTATAAATACCTGCTGTTCTTAGCAGGTGACATTTCAACAGTAATCCTGAACAGGAGAGAACTCTATACCCTCTTGTAGGACAGAAAAGGCTGTCAACAAAATAATTTATTAATTGTCAATACCAAATATGTATGAAAAATAATCTAGTTTTAACCTGTATGTCTTCAGGACCTTGTTCACTCTCGTTTTTTTGGTTATATGAGGAATACAGTGGAGAGGGCAGGTAAGGTAAAGGTTGACCACAGGACGTGAATGGGCAGGAGAGGGAACTGTGGCAGCAGGATGTCAAAGTGTAAAATAGTAACAGGATTGTGACAAGACAGGAAAACATTAAACAGAGCTGGACAAGAATGGATTTGTTGTGTCACGCTGCGAGGAAAGCAGTCATTCTGCGCTTAGATTTACCGTACATATCCATCCACAGCCTTGAAAACGACAAAATTCTTATTCATACGATTTTACTGGTTAACTTAAGGGTGGGAATGAGAATGCAAATATAGTTCACTCTATAAATAGCTGGGCGGTGGTTCTGTATAATGGCATATTGTCATTTCCTTGTGGAACAAAGCTGCATGCTTAAAATAGTATTACCCTTTTAAACGCTAGACATATTACTAAAGTTTACTTGAACTACATAGACATAATACAATAGTGGGAACTAGTTGTAAACCTGACGTATGTGTAGAGAGTGCCAAATCATGACTGTCTTAAGAGCTGTCAAATTAGCCGCAGTGACTCAAGAGTGTTTCCTCCTAACAGGAGCAGGTTTCCAGACTGCAGCGTCCCAGTGAATTTGAGCCTTATTCTTTTTCTCAAAAGTGATGTTAGCGCTGCAGACAGAATTCTCAGATGACGTGGGCAGAGGCTGAATAGTTGTTCAGAATTAGCAGTAAGAGTCATTATAACCAACATTTACTGTGTGTTACATTAGATATTTACTGTGAAAAGCTTCAGAGGAATGGAATCAGATTTCATATATGTTTCACCAGAATATGAGACAAAGTTACATATTATGCCTTTAAACACTATTTGAAGCTGTGACTTGGGCATGAAAATTGTTTGTTGCAGACAGATGGTGCTTCATGCCATGAAGTTGTAGTAGCAGAAGTACACTTGTGATGACAGTGAAAATTGGTAGAATTACAGCCCCCAAATTTTCCATTCTTTATATTTTACGCAGCGTGTGTAATCCTTTTCTTCATTCTTTTGCATTGTTTGTGTAAGCTGTTTTTCCCTGTACTTGAGCCATCTTTAAAATGGTTTTTGTCTGTTCTTACAGATCATTGATCAGGAGATCAACCCTTATGTAGACAAATGGGAGGAGGAGGGCCAGTTCCCAGCTCACAGGATCTTCAAGATCCTAGGAAATGCTGGGTTTTTGGGAGTCAACAAACCTGTGGGTAAGCAACAAAATTGCAGATAAACAAATTTGTCTGCTGCTTTAGTGAAATTGCTACTCATTATCTTGATGTTTAATAAGGTAAAAGATTCAGTTTTGTGGAGGCCTGGAAAATGATTAATAAAGTGCCTCTATTCTTTGAGAGCTTAGAATACGGCCAAGCAGGTGCACAGAAGTCCACTATTGCCATGCGCCATGCCAGGCTCCAGCTGCAGAGGTGTAAAGCATACTGCCACTGGACTCAAGCAGTGAACATGTGATTGTGCTCTCTGGATTGATGAATCACGCTTCACTGTCAGTCTGATGGACAAATCTAGGTTTGGTGGATGCCAGGAGTACGCTACCTACCAGAATGCATGGTGTCAGTAGAAGTTTAGTGGAGGAGGGAAAATGGTACAGCATACAAAGACATTTCACACAGTTAAATGCTTCCAACTTTGAGACAATAGTTTAGTGAATGTCCTTCTTGCCCCAGTATAACTTTGCCGCTGTGCACAAGGCCCGTAAAGACTTGGATTTGCTGATTTCAGTGTGGAGGAACTTCAGTAGCCTCGACAGAGCCCTGACCTCAACCTTTGGGATGAATTGGAACATTGATTGTGAGCTAGACCTTTCCGTCCAACATCAGTGTCTGAGCTCTTTAATGCCCTTTCAGCTGAATGGGCACAAATTCCCACAGAAAGGCTCTAAAATCCTGAAGAAATGTTTCTGAGAGGAGTGGAGGCTGTTAGAACTGCAAAGGGGGACAGTCAGCTCCTTATTAGTGCCATGAATTTGAAAAGGAATCCAACCGTCTTCTATTTGTGACTGTCAGGTGTCCACATATTTTTGATCAGTGACTACAGCTTTACATTTCTTGTCCTTGAAACCCAGTGTAAAGTGATGGAAAGACAGGCTGCACTTAAAGATTTATGAATCTGTTTTTGTGTGCTATCGACACTGCGTTCTTCTTACAGCTTTAAAAGCTGCTATTTTACATCATGTTTAAATTATGTGGGCCCGCTGAGCAGAAACAGCTTTTGTTGTGAACAGCGCTGAGAGTTTGTTGGACCGATGGGGAAATCACTTCATAAATCTGTAGGTCAGGGAGAGAGAGGCTCTCGCATTAAGAAGTGCTGACACTGTGAGCCTTTTGCATTAGCAGGCAGGATTAAAAGAGAGCTTGGGAAGCATGTCCTGGACACAAGATTACCATCTACGATACTGCCTCACCTCATCAACCAGATTTGATTATTTGTCAGATTCAGATTTAACATTTAAAAGTTGTGCACATGCAAATAAACTGAATCACAACAAATGTATTACTAAAACGGTCATATTTTTCATAAGAAATCTGAAGTAAGGCCTGAAAGGGTTACTGGGAGCTGATTCACTGTACAAGCAATTTAGTATAAAACAAAACAGTCTCCCATTAGCCGTAAAAAGATATGAGTCATATTTCCTCCAAAATACAATGGGGTTCAAGCAGAGGATTACAGTCGGTCTTCACTGCTATACAGTCATATTCAAATTGTCTATATTGTCTGCCTTTCACAGTTTTTTAAACCACTGATTTGCAGAATCCATGGCTTATTTTTTTTTGCCATTTACTGACTACCCCAGATGTGAAGTTAGTTTTCCTTTCTTATCTCAGATAAGCAAAGTGGTAGCATTTACCAGAAACAGTAGAAATAGTAATAGAAAGTATGAGCACAGATATAGATCCTGATTCTCATAATCGGGATCTATATCTGTGCTCATACTTTTAGGGATTGGTTTAATCATTTAACAGCTGTTCAATAAGAGCAGAGATGTTTCAGAAGGTTACTGCTTATATACAGTAGAAATATCACTCTCCACTGAGGAAAAAAAATCCCCCAAAATCCCAAAAGGCAAAGAGGAAAGTCTGTCCACTAAAACTCTGATAAGCTTGGACATTGTGTCAGTGACCTCACCTCCCTACAGCTAGACTTGTTATTTCAACTTGGGAAGAATTTAGCGTAAATCTGACACTTGCTTAACTTGGCAACTTAGCATGTTTTGCTCGTTTAGGATCAGTCTAGCAGGTTCCTTTAAAATATAAAAAAAATAGGTCTTACTGAGCATCTGCTGTCTCTTAGTAGCGAATATTTTGTTCACAGTGAGAATCATAAAATGTTCATAGTCCTTCTATGTAATAGTTAGAATAACTGATGCTTAATAACAGTTCTTCTGGGAAACTGGGACCTAGTTAAGAAACAGACTTGAGTTTAATTACATACTTGGCTGTAATTCACATACACATACTCTCCCAAATGCATATATGATTCATTAGAACAGTTCATGACCAACCATTTCTTCATAATGAGGGGCATGACCTGCCTTTCTCGTGGCACTGAGCCTAATATCGTGGTAAATCCCTTACACTGAACAGTGAAGACAGAACCAAACCGCATCCTCTGTGTTCTTTTAGCGCATTAGAAGGATCTGAGAGCCCTGGCTGTGCTCTCGGAGGCTCTTTGTCTCTGTTTGAGCGTTATCTGCCTGGTTGTTTTATTTAAGCTCGCCAAAGCCAGTGCTCTTTCCTCCTCTGTCTGGCTGATGTTTGAGACTCCATCAATGCAGTGGCCTTATCTCTCCACAGCTGTATCTGTTTCCTCTTCTTTCACGTTCCTCTCCCAAAACCTGCCTTTTCTCCTCTGAGTGCCCTGGAACGGGAGAAAATGACCCACAGCCATGAAGGAAATGTACATGGAGTTCCCTTTTGCCACTTTTTGACGTGTTTTCAGGCCTCGTCTGTCATTTGTGGTCAGAAATATATTCGTGACACTGAAAGGCTCTGCAAGGTCCGTAGCATTAATGTGCCAACCAGAAACAGCCAGATGTGTTGCAGCCTTTTCCTTGTTTTCCTTCCTTTGTATTTTTTGCACATGTTATTTCCATACTGACAAAAGGCTAAAACAAAGGTTCATTTTCTTAAAATGTCTGTAATACAATTAAAGTAGGTATAATAACATAATAATGCTTTTCATAGTAAAATATCATATGTAATAGACTAACCTATATGGTTATGCAACTTGTTTCAGGACTTGTATGATGACTAAATGGGGTGAAACATTTCCTCTTAAGTGTTCAATGACACAAGAAAAGGACTTTCTATTCTTTCATTCATTTTAGCTCATAAATGCAGAAGGCAGAAAGCTGAACTGCCAGGAAGCTAAATGTCTTATTGCAGCCATGCAGCTGTAGTAACAGTCTTCAAATCACCATTATTTGCAGAAATGGCTTGCCGTATGAGAAGGAAAACAAACTGATACCTTCACAGTTTTGCTGTTTTCTCTGGCTAAAAGGGTAAAAAATTGTCTCTGGTGTTCATTTTGTTCAAAAATAAATAAATCAGACTATAGATCGGTGGCTAAATAAGCAGTCAAGTTCAGGTTTATTTAAATAGCACATTATCAAACACGAAAGGTCATCCAATGTGCTTTACAGGAATAGAATAACGTTAAAATATAATATCATAGAATAAAATAATGGAAGAAATAAAAGAATACATAGAAAATTGAAAGTCCAGTAGAAATGCAAATGGGAGAAATGTAAGTGAATTGTTTGAAAGTATCTAAACAAGAGTGAGAGCAAATGATAATACAGAAATAATTCTATAGTTCCCACCTACTGAGATCAAAGCTGGTGTTATATTCATGGTATAGAGAAATCTAAGGAGACGCATTTAAAGTAAACACTCTTTTGAGATTTACTGGGTTGTTTGATGTTGGCAGAGTATGGCGGCCTGGGACTGGACTTCAGCTACAGTGTGGCTGTGGCAGAGGAGCTGGGGAACATCAACTGTGGAGGCATTCCCATGGCCATCGGGGTTCAGACTGATATGACTACCCCAGCACTGGCCAGGTAATTTCCTTGCCTATTTGCTTTTGGATTGAAAACAAAACTTGGAGCGGTTCTCATTGTTGGTGGCTAAGGTCTTACTGGAACCTGAAATCCGTGTGGTGAAATCTGGGGAAATAAGTTTTCTTGAGTATAAAGGTTGCCTCTAGACTTTGGAGACAGCTATTTTAATTTAAAAAGTTTTTTTTTTAAATCCTCTTCCATGTTGTTTTGCTGTAGCATGTTCAGGCAGTGTGCCTTTAAATACATTTCCTTTTAATAAAACATTAATGCATTGTGCAAATGCTTTCCATTGCCCTGTCATGAGCTTTTCTGTTGCTTGGCTATAGTTATGACGCAGGAGAGAAAGCTGAATAATGAATATTGTGTAATTCTTGCTGTGAGCGATGTAATTGAACTCTGTGCCTCTAGGTTTGGATCTGCAGAACTAAAGAAAGAGTTCTTGCTGCCTTCCATAACAGGAGACAAAGTTGCATGCCTGGGAGTGAGTGAAGTAGGCGCCGGCTCTGATGTGGCGAGTAAGTCTTCCCTTTGCCCATGGTAACATCGAAACAGGGGATAAACATGGACAGGAGAGGATTTTTCCTTAATTATTTCCCAAAATGAACACTTCAAAGCATCTTAGTCATGCTAGGATTAAAGAGCTCAATTTTATGGGGATATCATGCAGAGCTAATGGATTAATACTTGATCATATTTTGTTGTGTTTATGTTTATCTTATACAAGACAATGTTAAATGCTGGACCTTTTGTGAAAGCATATTATATATAAGCACTATATATATTTCCACTATGTACATGCAGGTGTATTATAGATTACAATAGCATACACATACACATGTCTGTTTATATTTTTCGTATTAGTTGTAAAGTCTACGTTTTTATTTTATCTTGGTGTTGTATAGCTTTTAATCTATTGTTTTGCCACTTTCTGCTGCTCTTACCTTTGTTCTGTCCACTTTCTGCCGTAGCAATAAAGGTTTATCTTCTCTTATCTTATCTTATCTTATTATTTTTGCCTTTACTCCTGTGTGATTCACATCCTGACCTCGCGTCCTGGCCGACTGAGAGCGGTGTTTTATTGCTTATATAGAAGTCAAGTGCAAAATAACAGTTTGAGTCAAATAAGATTGAATACGAAATGTTTTTGTGGTCCAGGCATAAAGACTAAGGCTGTACGTAAAGGAGACGAGCTTATCATCAATGGGGGAAAGATGTGGACCACCAGTGGAGCACAAGCAGACTGGATGTGTCTCTTGGCTAACACCAGTGATGGGCCTCCACACAAGAACAAGTCCCTCATCTGCTTACCCATGAATCTACCTGGTAGGAACAAAACCAGAATTCTCATCCTCTTAACACCAGGAGAACATAAGGAGTTTGCAGTTCTTTTGTCGCCTTGATGATATCTGTTGTAGATGATAAAGATCACTGTGTTGACAGGAATTCATATTGCTCGTAAGATTGACAAGCTGGGTATGAGATCTTCGGATACGGCAGAGGTGTTCTTCGATGATGTCCGGGTTCCGTGTAAAAACATCATAGGGCAAGAGGGAATGGGCTTCACATACCAAATGCTTCAGTTCCAGGAAGAGCGTCTTTGGGGAGTGGCTAATAGTAAGTAAAAGTAACCTTTCACTTGGGTCTCCTACCCTGGGAAAAACCATTACTCCGTGATACTTGGCTCTGTGACAGTTAAGTGGGTTATGATTCACTTGCAGTATTACATTGATGTGACGTCATATTCATGACAAGGACTCATACGGCTCATGAAACTTTGACACACGTTGACTAATCTTGTCATTTCACAATGTTTCAGTTTAAGGACAGGATGAAGTTTAGACAAAATGACCAGAAGAATATGCGGGAATGGCCATCATCCAACATGGAAAATCTATTCATTTCCTTTTGATTACATTGGAGATGTTCCCATTTGACTTCGCCAGCACAGAGTTGCACAGAGCAGCGTATATTAACCATTAAGCATCACTGGAAAAAAAAAAGCAGTATTCTCATAATTTACAATGAGAAAAAAAATTATCTGACATTTGCCATTTATTGTAAAAATGCATGCTGTTTTTCAACCAGTCCTGTTTGTAATTGAAAGTTCTCACAACGATGGAGAAAATAATAGAGGAGACCATTAACTACACTCGGCAGAGGAAAATCTTCCAGCAGCCCGTGCTGTACCACCAGGTAGTGCACTTCAGGCTGGCCGAGCTGCAGACTGAGATTGAGCTACTTCGCTCGCTTCTGTACCGCTGCACAGGTGGGCTCATTTATCATTATCATCATCTCAGCCTGTTTTTATCTGTTTCTGTTTTCTTTGAGTCAGTCTGCTGGCCGTGCACACTTGCACGTATGAGGGGTGTCTTTGTGTAATTATTATAAATGAGTAAAACACTAGAGACACAGTAAACAAAAACAAATTCTGTACCTTTTACAGTTACCAGTTCAAAATGCTCAGTTTTCTGTATTCAGAGCAAGTATAATCAAAACTGACTGCCATTTCAGGTGTGCATGCATATTTTGACTTCCTGTATAATGTGAAATAAAATCTGCTGTAGTACAGAGGTATGCCACTATGAATCTGGCTTGATAGTCATTGTTTTTATTTGTTGATTTAGCTCTGTACATCAAGGGCAATGACGTAACAAAGTTGGCGTCCATGGCGAAGCTAAAGGCGGGCCGTCTGGCCCGAGAGTTAGGGGACAGCTGCCTGCAGTACTGGGGCGGAATGGGCTTCACCAGTGATGTCCTGGTCAGCAGGTTCTACAGGTTAGTCTCTTGCTGGTTTTGAATTTAATTCCACATAATGTTAGTCAATCGTTGCCCTCAATTTTGTTATTGACACGCATTACGCAGCAGTGACACCTAGTGATGTGGCACATTAAAGCAACACGATGGGCCTGGCTTTCCGTCATTAGTGCTACCAAGTAATAGCAGACGATAGATCTTTACAGCCCGTTTATAGTTTATATCATATAACAAGATAAACATAAATGATAATACACACTTATCCACCAGATTATGCTGTTTTGTCTTACATCACCAGGGACTCCAGATTGATGTCGATTGGGGCTGGGGCAGATGAGGTCATGCTGTCAATCATCTGCAAGTACATGGGCACCCTACCCAAGAATTAACACCACTCAAAATCAGTAATGACTATATTGATGAGAACAAAGTGCACTTAAGCTAACCTCGAAATCTAGATTTTAATCTATTTTAATCAAGGTTTTGAAGCCTTGTTGATTAAGACTGAAAGGACGTGGACTTATACTCTGTTGCCTTCATATCTATGAATAGAAACCTGCTCCTTTTGGCATGATTCTAAATATGTTATATTTGTGATAATTGTAGTTTGAAATTTTGAATGTACAAACTGGTCTAGCAACCAAAAAAGGGAAAACATCAGTTTGATATTTTGTGATTAAACAAAATGTTTCCCTTTCTAGAGAAACGAAGGTGCTTTCTAGCCTGTTGTCAGTAGTCACACCTTACAATAAAATATTTTTAATTTTTATAAGAATGCAATGGAAATACATTTGTCTAATTACTGTATCCATGCCCCCTTGATAACGCTCTCTTACTAATAAAGACATAATTGAGCCACTTCATTAGGTTGCATCTACTCTCACTGCCCATATTATCAGCTCACCTATGATAACAGGTTGTGGACCATGTGTTTCTCTTCATTACATGGTAGCCCCCTTTACCCTGTTCATCCATCAGGAGCTCTAGAGGACCACCAGTGAGCAGATATTATCTGGGAGGTGGATCAGTCTAAGAACAGCAGTGATACTGACGTAGTGTTATGTACTTGTGTGTGTAATAACACTGTATTATACACTGCTGGACTCCTCAGCATCATCAGAACCAGTGTCATCAGAAAGTGACCACCACAGAAAGACTAGAGGATGACCTACGAACTGTACAGCATCAGATGAACTATCAAAACGACTGCAACGTGAAACAGCAGGTTAGATGTGTCTGAAGTGGACAGTGTTTATAATAGCAGTCTCCATCGCTATTTAATTTATTAATCCTTATAGTCACGCATGAACACACCACAACACAACACACCACAGCACAGCACACAGTATGAACAATGTGAAATTCTTTTGCTGCATTTAACCAAGTGAAGCAGTGGGCTGCCGCCAACAAGGGGCACCCGGGGAGCAGTGTGTGGGGACGGTACTTTGCTCAAGGGTACCTCAGTGGTGACACTAGCAGATTCCCACTACCTTCTGATTGCAGGGCTAACCACTAGGCCACCAGCTGCCCTAAAAAATCAGGTGAGACCGCAGACGCAGTCCCCCACTGCCAGAAATTATGCAGTCGAGATTCCCACATTTGGGGAATTCGCAGGAGTCAGCACAACCGGAGTGCAATGGCTGAGCCTCGCCCTGAGTGAATCACCTATGTGATCTACTTTGTGCAAGACACACACAAAATTAAATTGCAGTGGCACTGAGATTGTTTTTTTTTTTTCGTTCATTCCAGTCTAAGATGTAGCCTAAAGTGTAGGATTAATTTAAATCTGGGTCAGGGAAACTGGCCCAAAGTCTTCTGAAGTGTTGGCTGACCGCAAGCCACCAGAACAGCTTCAGTGGACCTTGACCTGCCCCCCACATCTCTGTGGACCAGTGCCTGTGGTTTAAACCCTGTCTGTGCAATTGTGGACAGCTCTTGATGACAGTTTGATTGCACCCTACTTCAGCACTCTGTCATCTTTCCTTATATATTACTCAAGCTAAAGCACCACACTCATTTAATGCTACGCTAAATGCATTTCACTGTTATCACTGTTCATATTGAATTACTAGCTACTTGAGCAGCTTTTGAGACGAAATGTCTTGCCATCTGTGCATATGTTCAGTTATGAAACCTTTCAGTGACAGTTTGGCTTTATTACCTCTCCATGTGTATTTCATGTATCTCTCTGTCAAAAATAAAATGCGTATCTCTAAAAACTCAGAAGAGAACAAACTAACTTTCAGTGCAAATTAATGTAACAGTTTTATTTTGAACCATTTTTATTGGTCCATTTGTCATGAAGCTTTGACACAGCTTGAGCAGCAGATGGCATTTTTAAATTATGTTCAAAATGAAACTACAAAAAGAGATAGAAGGTTTGTTCAGGCTACATAAAACCTACATCATTCTTTCATATGTTTCTGCAAACTTTAGAACATGCTTGCTCTTCAGTGAACATTTAATGGTATTTTCTTATTTACAATTGACAAATTTTGTTAGAAATACAACAGAAATATGAATTCTTATTCCAGAGTTAAGGTTCAGTTTAAAATGCACTCATCTCATTACTGTCAGAATAAAACCTATTACCAAAGTGGCAAGTTTACAAGAGAAGCGGGGAAAAAAATGTAATTTTAATGTAACATGCCATGACCATTTCTGTGGGTTCATCATCTAATATTCATACGATGTAAAGAGCAGATCAACAACATGTTCAAATGGCACAGAATTAAGAAAAGACTTCGATACGGTTCACTCTTACAGAAACAGTATCAAAAATGATTAAACTCAACAGAGTCAACAGAGAAGCCAAATTATTAAAACTTCACAATGATAGAATTTTCTCTGAAACATTAACCTCGCTTTTTTTCACAAAGCAGAAGTTCAATCATTCCTGGGAAATGAAATCCAAATGTCATGGCCAGACTTCTCCTAGCTGATCAAAATCAATTTAAATATTCAACATCGTCCTGTAGGAAATACAAAAGCAGGTCTAATAAGATATTTCCTAAAATAACTAATCTCCGCGATACATCTGTTCTTGGAGGTGTTGTCGTGTGTTTCTAGTTTCCAGTGTAATTCTGGAAGTACAGAATGATCTCGAGGCCAACTCATTAAGGTGTTTACACCACGCAAAGCCAAACTATAGCAGTTGACAGTAGCCACAAATAACTTGACACAATAGACAATGCTTGTCTGCATTTTTCCCTGCACTGTGCTCTAACTGACCTGCTACAGTGTAGCCTTAGTCTGCTCACTCATTAATATTTTATTTAATGCCAGTTCATTCACATTTAGATGATAAACACGCTGAATTGTGGCACAGACATTAGACATAGGACCATCACACCCAGAAAACAGCTGCATATCAGCAATAAGCCACAATGGTATTGCATCACAGTCTCTGAACTTCAGAAAGAATACTGAATTCAAAAGCAATTACATCCATTAACTCTAAAATCATATAGCAATGAGGAATTCTGGGATGTTAAGACTTTTCTACCCCAATACTGTACTGTAACTGATAAAGATGACAAAGTATGATAGCTTTTATTGATAATCAGTCATTTCAATCCTTATTGTTAACCTCACTACCCTGTTCGTAACCATTTGATCGTCTGATCTAGAGGGCCATGACACACAGGGGAGAGTGAACCTGCAGAGGGGTCGTATTCATTAGGCCTTACATCACCTCAGTTTTATCACCCAGTAAAGGACTATGAAGACAAAGAGTGCAAAAAGTAGCATGTAGCAGTAGATTTTTGTCTGGCTTCCTCGGGACAGAAGCTTCAGTCTGCCCATGGTGGCTCCAAGCAAACCGCCTGTTGAATCAAAATCTGTGTCCTACAAAAGGTAAGGCAAAAGCACAATCAATAAAATGACATACAGAGTGCACTTAGAGAAATTGTTGTGTTTTGAAGGGATTTAAAAAGAATTAAAATCAAAGTGGTTTGATGTGACATGTACCATTCTACAGAGACTTCAGAATTCTGAAAGGGTCTGAGTCAATAGGAACCAGACATTGGAAGTGTTGCCTCTACAAGCTACCTCACAAAATATTATTACACCAGAGTTACAGATCCATAGCCTAATGTTTGAGATATTGTATTACAATACGTTTAAGAAAAAATTGGGGGAGATGTACAATAAGAGTGTAATGAAAAGAAGCTTCCAAAGCAAAATGGATTAGCCAGTATTAGACTGTTCTGCTCGCTGTTTAGCATCTACAGCTAATAAAAACACTGTATTCAACAGTGTGTTTCTCTACAATGCAATTTTACACCACAACCACTCTGGGCGACTTTGCAAAATTGTCACTGATATGTGAACAAATTTTGAAAAATCTATGGAAATCTATGTAACACAAGATATACAGAAATAATAAATAGTATTATGCCAAGATTTGGGAACACCTGGATACAAACTTAAATATGATAAATGTCCAGAACTTTAACAAGCTCTGAGATCATACAAACAAACATTGCACTAGTGGGTCGAGTAATTGTTATAAAAAGCACATTTTATTTTAGCGTTTCAGCAACTAAATAGCAATTGTGCATTAAAATTTGTAGACACTGGTCATATTGTAGTTTTATGGATATGTAGAATAAACTTCTTTTCACTTAAATCATCAAAATATTGCATATGTTAGACAATGCATGGTTTTAACATGAACAAATGACTCTTACAATGTACCAAAATCCTTATTTCATCAGCATAAATTGATTGTGACAAACTTACCATATCTGTCAACATTTTGTTGTGAATTTTGACTTCATTCCCAATGTCAATTGATAGCTGAAAGAATACAAGGAGGAACTATAAGCTTTTACATTTAAAACATTCTTAATAGAATAAAATATTCTAAATTGATTGATTTAACAACAAGTAAATCATTAGTATTACTTACATGCTTTAGTGCGCTCACTTTTGCCCTAAGATCTTCCTGTAAGTGTTCATTCTCCTCCTCATAAACACTGTACCCGCTTGCAACATAATTTCCTTGTGGGGCTCCCTCACCTGTGGACCATTAAAAGGCAACAGAAGTGGTTACAAAGAGGGCTGCACGTTATGGACAAAATATTAGTATCATGATTATACCACAACATATTATGATGCCTTTCACTATATTGAAGAGCCCATAACATGACTTTTCTGAAAATACATTGTCTTGAATTATGTGAATACTGTTAAAGTGTCAAAATGTACATTCACTACAGTGCATACATGGAAAGTAAGCACCAAAAACAGCCTGTTTAAAACACAGCTTTTGTGTCACAAAAAACACATTTACACATATATATCCTTATTTGCCCAAAAGCAGTTTAGCCCACCACCTTTATGCTTAAGTTTCTGCTTGTGAGGGCTTTTGAATTAGCTGCAAAACAGGTCACCCAATCAGAAGAGATAATTTACTCTGAAAAGCACAAAAACATTTCTTTACTTCTAAGTGGTAAACAGGTTGAAATGGTCATGGTCAAATTATTAATTATATTTTTCTGTACACAAATGTCACGAAAAAAAAAAATGGGAAATGGAGAGTATTAAAAGTGTCTGGGACAACTGGTGGCCTAGAGATTAAGGTCTTGCCCCTGCGATCAGAAGGTTGTGGGGTCGAATCCCAGGACTGCTAGTGGCACCACTGAGGTACCCTTGAACAAGGGCTTTCTGCCCAATGCCTCACTTGGTGAATGGGTAAAATACAGAGAATTAATTTCACACGGTGTGCTGTGGTGTTAACTGTACTTTTATCCCTTTTATCCCCTTTTTTATCCCATTTTTTTATTCTATATTTTATTCCATTTATGTAAATCACACTGGATGACCCTTTGAGTATGACAGTGTGCTATATAAATAACCTTGAACTTGAACAGAGAAAAAGCAATAACAACAGACAGAAATTAAGAACCAGCAGTACTGACTCTCAGTTCTGCTCTGGCCTAAGACAGATGTTCCACGTATAAGGTTCCAGGTGACTAACTAGGAAGCTAAGTAGGCCCGCTAAACTCAACAGGGTTTGAAATACAGACAGAAACTAATATCAGTATCAAATAATATCAATAGGTGAACAGGTAAATAGTTATCTGTCTGTAGGTATGTGTTGTTTAAACAGTCTGCCCCACACTAGCCTGGTTTATCTGGTAAATACAGCTACAGCTAGATAGCCGGGCTACTACGGTCCATTCTGACAGCTAATAAAAGTCACTCACCCACTCCTGCGCGCCTCATACTGCCGTTTCCCAAATACTTTTTTATCCCACACAGTCGAACTACCGATAAATGTTAAAACTAAGACTAAATCTTCGTTTAATCTTACAGAACTATCCAGAGTAAATGACGACACTATCACGCCACGACATCCTACGGAAGCCGGTATGGTAGCGATTTGGAGAATCCTGGGTAATGAAGTTCTACACGGTCGGCGTTAGCCTACACATACACAATATGAACACAAGTATTGGGAATAGAAAAGGGCCCGTTAATTCGCTGTTAAACCATTGTTCAGTATGGATAATTTTTTAATGTAACATTTAAAATGAATACTATTAAAAACATGCTTTAAAACATGCATTAAAAAGTGCTTTCACCAGAAGTACTGTTGCAGTGCATCATCATATAAGTGTTTTAAATTAGTTCTTAATTAACTCAATTAATATTCGTGTTTAATATAAAACTATTAATTAGACACAGGAATAAAAACTTAATTACATGCATTTTAATAAATACTATACTGTATATAAATACTATACTGTAAATATTATACTGTAGACCTTTTATGGGTTTCTAATGGATGATCTGGTACAGCACACTAAATCTCACACACAGCAATGTTAGTGTTACACCGTTACTTTGTTACAGTAATGTTCTTATAATTGTGTTGCACTACTGTTTATTGTCTATTTTTTTCAATCTATTTTATTCTTATCTTTTATTCTTTCTTGTTGCACTGAGTATGCTAATGACAAAAGAATTCCCCTCAGGATAAATAAGGTTCTTTCTTATTTTTTCTTCATGTCTTATCTTTCTGCTCAGTTGTGATTGGCTGCTCGACCGACATGATTGCTTGTTTCATGCGCTGTTGTTTGGAGGAGGTGAAGAATACAGGTGTTTATCAATATGTCTTTTCTGAACTTGCATTCTCATGGCCATTAGTCACAGCCAAAGTACAGTTCCAATTCAAAGGGCGTTTCTGAACACGGAGTAGGTCAAATACAAACTCCACTCTTGGAACTTCAGATGGGGAGTGAAGACTCCTGAGAGCAGGAGGAGACAGAACACTCAGTCTGCATCTGGAACATCTCAGCTCGGCTCAAGGCTTTTCAGCCCGATATATATAAAAGTAAAGTAAAAAAAAAAGTCACGCATGAACACACCACAGCACAGCACATAATGTGACAATGTGAAATTCTTTCTCTGCATTTAACCCATTCACCAAGTGAAGCAGTGGGCAGCCACTCGTATGGTACCCAGTGAGCAGTGTGTGGGTAGGGTACGTTGGTTAAGAGTCCCTGAGGGGTGCCACTGGCAGTCCTGGAATTTGAACCCATGACCTTCTGATCGCAGGGGCAACTACCTAACCACTAGGCCACCAGCTGCCAAACACTGTATACAAAAATCAAAGAAGACTTTGAGGAAATATGTTGTATCTTGCGGATGTCATGAATGTTTCACAAGTCCATGAGAACCATGAGACAGAAAACCAAAAATAAACACCTGCAATCTTTAGGCTCCCAAACTACACTGCATTAAAAACAGCTGATGATTTTGTGGTGGAAAACTGTCCTGTGGTCTCAAAAATTCTGTTTGGAAATCATGAACACCACGCCCCCCGGGCTGCACTAGTGCACATGGCATGGCATTAACATTTTACACAACTTTTTGGAAAAGGAGGTTTTTCAGTGCAAGAGAAAATTAGGACCTCCCACACATGTGTTGAGATTCTAGGTAGAAGTTATGTAAGTATTGTATAAATTTGATTATTTTGTGTGAATTAAGATTTTTTATTTTGGAGTCTTGGTGGGTTATGCAAACAAAGGAGATGATTTTAACAGTGGGTCTTCAAACGTAACAGAATATATATTACAAACTGACATTGAAAAATTTGAAAAGAAATTGTTGCTCATATACAGTTATGGTTATTAATGTGGCATCAAGTGCAACAAACAGTATTTTAAAAATAGGAAAAATGGTCTGTTAGATGACTATTTATTAATTCTGTTGGCAGTAATAGGAATGTCACTTAGAGGGTGCTTAATGCTTTAATGTGTAAGTTCATAAACTGTACTGCTACTGAAAGGACATAAGTGGAAATCAGACAACCTTGTCTGACTCCTGTGTTCAAAGAAAATGTCGGGAAGGTGCCATTTGTGAGCTTAATGGAAATATTCCAATTAGTGTAAAACTTTTAATATTCCTGCAAATGACATCTCCAAAGCCAATTGTCAAAGAGCTTTAATGTACAATTATGTTCTAATGAAAGAAGGACTTTATAAAAACCTAAAAGTGAACAAGCCTAGCATTTAATATATCTGAATAGTCATATATGTATAAAATCAATCTATTCCTAAAATCAATATATTCCTATTTTGCATGAAACATAAGTGTATTATAATGCGTAATGCACATGTTAATCTTTCAGTTAAAATGAATGCAATAATTATCATAAAAAGCGTATTCAATTTACAAACCTCAGGTGTAGGTCTCCTTTCCAGGGGGTTAATTTTTAAACTAATTTGTAGCATCAACAATCTCTTGAGACTCATCTCAGACATCAGGTCCATCTCACTTATCCAGTTTACAGTGCTTTAACAAGAGAAGAAAGAAAAAAGCTTGTAACTTGCAGTAACACTTGTTCAGTGTAGTGTAGTGTAGCTCTGTCCTTCACACAGCACACTGAGATTGAACTCAGCACAAAATCTGATGGATTTTTTAAAACATATCATGCAGTTCTTCAAACTAACCCAGAGTCCACCCTGAAATATTTGGTCTGACCGTAAGATTTTTTTAATTGTACATACAATTTCTGCATAGCAGCAATTGAAAGTCAGATTTTTTTGAAAGACAGAACTTTGTGGCTTAAGTTCACACATTCCTTTTACTTCACAATGATATGAGTACACTGGTAATAACCTTGCAAATACTGAAGGTCCTCAAGTTACAACAGTCTTGACTTACAACCCTCACTCCCACTCGTACTTAGCTTCGTACTTGCGGACTACATGGGCGAACTAGTTTGGTTGTGCGTGGCGGAAGAATACGCAGTAATGCGGCGTATGAGTGAGGGTGTTTTCCTTTTTCTGTGGCTTAGTTGGGTTTTTTTATAATAACTGTGCTAGGACAGGTAAGTGACTTAGTCTAGGGTGTTTCGACTTACTCCAAAATTCGGGTTACATCACTGTCGAAGGATCGGATCTGTCGTAACTCGAGGAGCCCCTGTACTTGTTACTTTAGAAATGCTCCATGGTAGAGGTACCATAGCAACAATTTACAGCATCTTAGCCACCACCAGAAATGCCTGTCTACCTTTTACTTGTTATTATTATTATTATTAGTAGTAGTAGTAGTAGTAGTAGTCATAGTAGTAGTACAGTAAACCTGGTTTCTATTCCAATAGCACCCACGTACAATGAAAAACTGCAATGTTGTGACGTCGTAAAAACTGCCTAAAAATGTCTATTTTTAGTATAAACCCTAAATATGCCCTCAAATATGCTCCCAAAACACTTACATTTAATTTTAAACTCAGCTTAATACATTACCCTTAAATAAAAAAGGTAAAGCTCTATTCGTACTGTACCGTTTACTCTGAACCCCTGCAGTGCTAGAATGTAAACGACCGATATTACCTCTATATAGGCTGTACAGTAATTCATGCACACGCGTCTTCTTTGATATGCGCTGTCATTTTCTTTGGTATAAGCAGGTAAATACAGTAATACATTCATTTAATTTATAGTAATAAAAATACAGGGCTTTAAGAAGAACAAAAACGAAAAACATGAGAACACTGGAGACGCCTCACAGGGGAAATTCTGGACTGCAGCTATGTCAAAGGGCAGCAGCCAATCAGCAGCAAGGAGTAACCTCCCGCTACTCTGCATTCTGTACAGCGGTATTTCACCGTCCCAAGACACGCTTTCTTTGTGTTTCTCTCCACAGAACCAAAACATTTATAATTATTTTTATATGGAAATGTAGCTGAATTACATTAATATTTATGTTACAAAATTAGTAAATTCTATTTTTCTTAATAATTTGGCACTCAAATGCATGAAAAAATATATATTTCCACAAAAAAAAATCTGTGACTTCTGGGCCTTGTTCTAATGAGTAATAGTGACATATGATGAACAAAGACCTCTTATGAATTTCAGCAGTCTGTACATTAGAAATGTGTAATGTAACAGGCATGCAATTTAAAGTTTGGTGCAGCTACAGTTAATGTGCAGCCCAAAAGCACTTTGTGGTATTGAGCATCATAATTGTAATAGAATGAGACTATTACCTGCAACATAAAATGTTAAAGTTGTATTTCATTAGATTAATGCCATACAAAACATGGATTGCTGAAACATGAAATGAGCTCACCAGATATCCTTAGATCACTGGGAGCAACTTGTACTTGTCATGACTTTAAAACTTGCATCACCAAAGGAGTTATAAATGATGTAGATTAAGAGCAACAGATTAACAAGCCATCTTGAAACGAATGAATCATTTGTGAAACATCTTGGCCTTAGCTATGAATTTTACCGTCTGTACAGGATCTTGTGAAATTTCCCAAGCATGTGATTCAAAATAATGGCAAATCTAATAGAAGAGAGCTTAGATTTATAAGCTTGAGAGGCTGAATATTAGAGTGGTGAGACTAATGCTTCCTGAATCCTGAAAGGTCCAATAACATGATCCCTTATCTGAGGGCTGCCTGACACCTTTGGCTTTTGTAATATGGAGAGGCAGTTTATCTTTTAATATGACAGTGTGGTACATGGCAACCTGAAAGTGAAGTAAAAAATGAGCTTTCTAAAGTAGTTAACATTGCAGGGAAGGTGACAGTGCTGTGCCCAGAAATGCAATTAAAATGAAAGATTTCCTGCATCCTTTGCCTTCAGGCTGCAAGCTACTTATTTTTTGGTAATAAATTCATTCTAAGGACCAGAAAGCAGATTTTTGTTTCCAGATCTTTTAGCTGTTTCGATAGTGTACGATGATGGGATATTTTTTATCTTGAATCCCTCTGTTCATGCGCGTTATTGTATCAGCCTAGGCTGTAATTAACGAAGTCACTCTTGGTAAGAGCATCTGCCAGTGTTGTAAATGAAAATGTGATTATGCAAGCACTTTGACTAAAGAAAGTCAAACCCATACATTTCTAGCAAATATCAAAGCACTAAAAGCACTCATTATTTATTTCTCAT
Source organism: Brachyalestes nurse (assembly GCA_037974405.1). NCBI lineage: Eukaryota > Metazoa > Chordata > Actinopteri > Characiformes > Alestidae > Brachyalestes > Brachyalestes nurse. The sequence goes on along the minus strand of JBBPCY010000142.1, from coordinate 14,851,147 downwards.
TACTGTGAAGCTTGAATGTATGTGTTCTGAGCACTGTGTTCTGAGTTTGACCTCAGTCTGATTTTGATGAACAAGACTAGGCTGCTGTAAAGCAGTGTGTGAGTCACAGCACAGCAGGCTCTCTGTCATCAGCATTCATCATCGTGCTCACAAATCCATTCAATTTCAGTGCAAAAAGTGGGTAAATAACCACACAGTGATACGTAATGTTCTTCTGTATTTCTACCTGATCCTCCTGAGACAGAAATGAATCAATGAATATTTGCATTTTAATCATAATATAACATTAGCTGATAATACAAGGTTCTCCTTAGGTAATTGGCCGTGATACCGTTGTTTTTGATCTGGCTCTTTGCGAGAAAACAGATCCTAAATGAATCCCGCAGAGCAGGGAATATCAGTATTAATTCATGCATATTTACATGTACATTGACTGACCGATATAGAAATCTGGCCATGAAGACATAAAGAATGCCGAAGGAGCTCTTGGTATATTTTCGGGGAACCATAAGTTATTGAACAATTTAGAAAAAAAACTTAAAGAAAAGTTGTTTCAAATCATGTTTGTATGGTTTCCAATCATTGCAGCCAAAGATATCACCAGATGCTGGGCATCTTCCCTGGTGATTTTCTGCCAGGCCTGCAACACAACAATGTTGAATTCTCATTTTCCCCTTCACTCATGGCTTCAGGAAGTGAAATATATTCTCACTGAAGGTTGGGTTGGGTAGCTGACCTGACCTCTACAATTTGTTTAGCTTCCAAGCAGAATTCATCTTAGGGTCTGCTGAGGCAACTGAACAATTTCCACCACACACTATATAACCAAAGACAAACAACCAAACACTCAAACAGATTTCTCTGTTTTAGAAAGCTTTTCCACTAGACGGCCCTGCAAAATGACCCTGTGTTGGAGGTCCGGGGTGCGGTGGTTGTCATTCATTCACATGCCTGCAGCTAAAGCCATTAAACTGAAGTTGGCCAACAAAGGCTGGCTCACAGTGCTCATTCCAAATTACACCAAGAGGTGTTCAGTGAGGTTGAGGTCAGGGCCCTGTGCAGGTCAGTCTCTGCATGCCAAACTTATCAAAGGAAAGACTGGAGCTGAATTCTAAATCTTTAGAAGCAGGGATGGTGACCTCTACTGTATGGAGACTTGCACCTTTTGGCATAGGGTGTAGCTGGAGTATACTGTGCTGCCTGAAAAGATATATATGTAGTGTATATGTACATGAAACACATCATTCCTTCCTGTTCTTCAATTTCAATGGTCCTATAACATGGAAATTCCAAATTTCTTACATTTCCCGGTAATAAAAGAGTTTGAAACTCACCATATTGATATATGTCCACCTATTCATCAGTTTACCCCCACCCCCCTTTAACACTGAAGTTATGAGTGCTTCAGCCTCCACTCCTTATAACTTCAATGTTATAAGTAGATACAATTAATGGCAGACAGTGAGAACATTTACAAAAACATCCTGCTTTGTTGTTGTTGTACGTGTTTTGTTTTGTTTTTTACTATTTTTTGGTACAGAAAATCACATCAAATTTCATAAACGGACCATTAAAAAGAAATATGAAATAGGATAAAGGAAATGGGACCATCATCTATACAGCACACTATTTACTCTGAGACACTTAATGTCTTAATTTTCTCTATCTATTCTATTCTATGATCTATTTATCAGCATCATGATGCTCTTCTTCAGAGACAATGGCAACAGATTCCAGACAAAAATACCATATCTAGAATAAATTGTTTGTTAACTCATTGCATAGTGTGCACATAAATGATGCAGCAGGATGCAGACAATTGTTCAGTTACTTATATCAGTTACTATAATGAGGATAATGTCCATGAAAACGACTGTGAGATAGCTGCAATCTGACCTCATTGCTATTGTTTGAGTTTAGAGACAAAGTACCAAAGGAATAACACTGTTCTGAAGAGTGCATTCATTAGCTAATAGCAGGGAAATTACACTCCAGTACTTTTTTGTTGGCGTCAGATCTTTACATTATGTGGAGGAACTTTATTCGAAAGGGTTTTAAGGAACCCTTTTTGGTGCTGTTTCAATTACATCGATTTATCCCATACCACTACTAACCATGTCATCCTATTCACAAAATAATAAGTGCATCATTAAATCACTTTAATTTATATTCATTTAATGTAATAAATTGAGACTGGATTACAGTTGTTCTCAATGAGCTGCAAAAGACGTTTCCTTAGTGCATTACATGGGTGCTATGAAGCTGAACCAATTGTAAAGTGATCAAGGGAGCACATTTTCTTGCTTTGACATGTCCCATGTCTCTCAATGTGCTCATAATCACCCCTGTCATTCTACTGTGAATGCTTATGAGATGGGCTTATTGGTTTACCTCTGAAAGTTCTCAAATTAGCTAGATGAGACCTTGTAAAATCCTCTTTGAAATACAGGGCTTTGGAAAGTGTCAGTGAGGATATAATTAATCTTCATTCAATCACATGCTGTGACACAGCAGTGATGGCATGCTCTTTAGAATTTGTAGAGTCATAGTATGGCTTGTTTTTTGGAATAAGACAAACATTCAAAATAAACTGTGCTGTCAAAATTTGTGATTGCTTTATAAATCTAGAACGCCCTCCAGAAAAATCATGTAAAAAGCAGAAAAAAGGGGTCAATACACCTGGGTGTTATGTTATGACAGATCTCCTCTGTACGACTTTGTGAACAAGATTGTTTCTGATATAAACGCAATAATATTTTTTCAGCAGAATACATCAATTCAGGACACTTTCAAAGTTATTAAGTGTACAAATTCTCATTATTCATGATTAATGACTACTGGCATGCATGATGTAGGCCCTCAGAAACAGTACTTTCACTAACAGTTCAAGCTACAATCATTATACAATGACTACAACAACAGGAAACAAAGATTCAGATACTCAGTACTTTTAAACGTGTGATATTAAAGCTACAAAAAGGTTCTTATGCATAAAAGATATCACCATTTGTGGGGAAGACTTACACACCCAGCTGCAATCACTGTTTAGAAAGATACAGCTTTCTAAACTTGCCAGAGACAAGAATATTAAACAACACTCACATGGAAAAAGCTACAAAGCCCTAGAAAAGACCTTAAAAAGCCCTGTCAGTATAAATGCCTCAGTAGCATATCATTTGAAAGATGTAATTTGCACCAAAACTAAAAGTCTCTGGATAGCTGTGCCACCTAAGATATCTCTCAGACAAATGATAAGGTAAGGGGAAGGTAAGAGAGATGCTATCAGTCTCGTTAAAAGGGTTGCAGGATTTTCCTCATTCGTACACCCCATGCAGAGCACATGTGTGTTATAAAATATGTCAACTTGTTCTATGTGGAGAGAGAAGGGTTCCATATACGTTCCCAAGAGCACCACTCCTACAATGAGGTACGGAGGTGGGAGCATCATGATATGGAACTGCTTCACTGAAAATGTTGAATCAGCAAGGGAAATATGAATGAAGCAATGTGTTGAGAGACTTTCATCTCAGTAACTAAAAAAGCGAGAAGATGGTTGTGTCAACAAGATATACATCCAAAAAGGTCTGCAACCTTTAACACTCAAAAAGCTATTTGGACCCGGTTTCCACAAAAGAGACAACACGGGGAGCCGCAAATCCTTTCTGACATCTAAAATGAAGATAACACTGCATATTGTTTTTTTTACTTTTATGCTATGTATAAAAACTAGGTTAGTGTGTTTGCTTGTAAATTTTATTTATTCAAAGAAAAAAATTTGAACATTTAGAACTCTGTAATAAAAAACAAATTAAATATTGTATTTTAATGTTACAAGGTCAATAATCATCAAATTTCGAACTACAATAAAAAAAAAAACAATTCATAAAAATAAAATACACTTAACACCTAGATCGGCTGACAGCACTAATTGACGTAATTTCATCAGAATCAGTATCGTGTCTATTGGCCTATTGGAGCAGCAGCATGCTCTGTAAGAGACATATGGGTGTGGTGTAGGCACATGTACACATGTTGATGTTTTATACTGTTTTTATACTGTGCTTGAGAGACACCTTCGACCGGAATCAAATTCCTTGTATGTGTCACTCACATACTCGGCCAATAAACACGATTCTGATTCTGATATGGCGACTGGCGCTGTACGATGGGTTCTGGGTCTAAAGTCCACTGGACACTTGCTGTGTCTGCTGGCTGCAGCGTGGATGTCTGCCGGCGGCCGCAGGACTAAACACGGAACAATCTGCAGCAGCGTCATATCAGGAAGCATCTTGTGCGAAACTGGGCACGCAGCCGTTATAGGTCTAGCCAGTTAGTTGCCGTTCTAGTGCCAAGAACCGATTTACAGAACCAAAATAAAAACAAACCAAGTGGGTACCTGGTTCCGGGTATTTTTGAATCGGTTCTTATTTAGAATCGAATTTCGGTTCCCATCCCTACCACTGGTCCCTCGTCCAGCGTAAATGCTCCCTAGTCCACGCAAGATGATGACGCCTGTGCCTGGTAGTGTGGTCAGGTACTCTTGCAGGGCTAGCACCCAGACCACGCTGATGTAAACGGTTTCGAATGACACTTGGGTGCCTCTCACCTGCATTAAATGTGCCTGGAGTTGAGTGGCATTCACCATCCGGTTCCACAGGGCACTGTTCACAATGAAGCAGTCATCAGTGTGGGATGTGACCAAAGGACATCCACTTCTGTGCCTTTCTGTGACTCTTCCAGTCTCTCTGTATCTCTGTTGCAACCTGCTGATGACACTCAGTGACACTCTAAGCTCAGTGGCCACTTCCGTCTGAGAACATCCTGTTTGAAGCCTCGCAATGGCGAGGTACTGTTGACCAATTGTTAGGTTGTCTTGTCTTGGTCTCATGATGTCAGAATGTGAACAGCATGATGAGGAGGACTGTTTAAATACTAATTCTGATTGAACCAGGAAATTTATTGCTCGATGGATCAAACACCTGCTGTGAATTTTGCCGTTAAGCTCCTGGTCAGAGAAGAGCAGGTTGTGTAAAAAGTATTGAAACACTGAACAGTTGGACATGTGCATTCAAACATTTAGGGAAGGTCACATTAAGTTCATCCTGATGCTTCACCCGAAAGCCAAATATATTTTGTGAGTATACACACACACACTATTGACTGCTTTTAGAATGAAGCCTGATACAGCCATTCAAAACAGGGGTCATTTACATATGTCCGTTTCATTCTAAGGGACAAAGAGAGGTCAGGAAACTGTCATGTGAAATAATGAATGCCCGTTTATGGTTCACAAACTCAGACAAACGCTATAAACGGGGAAAAATTATTTAAATGTAGAATATAGGACCTTTGCCACAATTGTCCAGTAAAATAGGACAGTGAACCTCACTAATCTACAAACTGTTCTGTGGCTTGAGATTATACTACTACTTAATAATCAAGACAACATGATTATGGAATATTTCACAAAAAGTCTCCATTTGTGCATAAAATCCTAAATCTTTGTCATCTAAAAGAATGACTTCCTACTCTGGACTGACGAAACAACCAGCTGAATATTTCTTAGTAGGCCTGCATGGTCAGGGACATGTTATATAAATCCATCAGAAGAGTCAGATTAAAGGCAAAGTGTTCAGCGGGTCAGGACAGTGTTGTCTCAGCTGACGCAGAGTGACTTGTGACCTTGTTATGGAGACAGTGCTATTTGCAGTTCATGAATAAGTAGGCTTCAGTTCATGGAGAAATAAAATACAACAATAGAGCCAAAGAGCGCACAGCGAACGTTCAATGGGACGGTTTCGATTTCTCAATTACAGACAGTAATTATTACTCTGATGCCGAAACCTCAATCCCTTGCGAGCGTGGGATAATAAACAGACACCATAAAACAAGAATCAATTACATATTTTAGAACAAAGCACCACTGATAGCCAGCACCATTTCTGAATCTGTCATGCCACTGAAAGCCTGTCTTTGCTCATATTTTTGCATGTGTTTATTCTCGCAGTATTATATAATTTTGTATGGACAGTCTCTCTTTTAGACTTTTATCATTTTAATACACTATTTTTTTGTATTGTGTCAATTGTGACATATGATCATGACTGACTGTCTAACTGTTTAACCATCTGTCTGTCTGTCTGTCTGTCTATCCATCTGCCTGTCTCTCTATCAGTTAGTATATTTATCGATTCATCCGTCTATCTGTCCGTCCATCTACTTATGCATCTGTTTGTTTGCCTGTCTATTAATCCGTCAGTGCCTCCATCCGTCTGTCTCTGTCTATCCATCCAACTATCTATCCATGTCTTTTTATCCATCCATATATTTATCCATCTGTCCATCCATCTATTTATTTGTCAGTTCATCTGTCTGTCTCTCTGTCCATCCATCTATCCACCCATCGATCTATCTATCCGTCGGTATATTTATCGATCCATCTCTGTCTGTCTATTTTTCCATCCGTCTATTTGCATATCTATCCATCCGTCTGCTTACCCGTCATTCCATCCGTCTGTCTATGCCTCCACCCGTCTATTTATCCATTCATTTGTCTCTCTATACATTCATTCATCTATCTATCCATTTGTCTTTCTGTCAAGCTGCAGTAGAGTTATGAGTTCTTTGACCAGAGAATGTCAGGATACATATTTAATCTGTCCTTGATTTGAACCGTGCTTCCTACCTACATGTTCTCATCACCTTATCCATTATAACGTTACTGTAGTTATGTGTGCGCTCAGGTTTTCCTCTTGTTGAATACATTTTGTCCCAATCTCATTATCTCTTGTTGGGGGAGTCTCCCAGAATCTGGGCTCATCACTGCCACCACAACAAACCACCAGACTCTTTTTAATATTTGTCCTAATAGTAGAAGAAACAGCTGTTTCTAACCATTTGGAAAGATTTCATTATGATCAACCATGAATGGCTTGAAAAGCATGCTGTTTAATCCACTGATTCTACAAGTAGTTCTAAAAACCTGGAATAAAACTAATTGAAAACACTGATGCTTCATGACATTTGCTATTTCGTACTTCTGAGGTTTGATAAGCTGAAACTGACAGAAAAGATTAAGTACTGCCAAAAAAAAAACTATGAACATGATAATTTCACACACCACACTGCACTGAACCAAGTTAAACAGGAAATACACAGGTGTAATTAAGCTCTTTTTGTAATGAAACACAAAGTGGTCAGTGTTTAAGTAAAGCCGGAATACTCTAAACAGCTCATCATGACACAAAGGTATGTAGTTGAATATGTTAGACACACAGTCTGAGCCTGGATTTTTAAACTGTTTTAATGCATGTCATTTAGTCCTGCTTCCAGGAGACTGATTAGGATTAAGCCTAGTCTGCACAGTACCTGTAAGTACAGAATACTGCTTAAAAGTGCTAAGCCCACAGCCAGATTTCCAAGAATTCTTCACAACCTCGGTCACACTCAGCAGGCGACGTCTTCATGCCCTTTTGATGATCCCCATGGTTCGAGTTAATGAACCACACATTTCAGAAAGAAAACCTTTCCAAGGACTGCTTTAAAAGTGACTAAATATGAAAAAATTGAGAAATCAAGATGCCCTATTTTGTCCTCCCCCTGAACATAATCATCTTTTTACATTGTACAAACAAATTCCCAATGTTTACATTTATTATTAACCACAAAAGGCCTCCCTTACTTTACTTAGACAATCTACTGTTGAATTGAATAACAATACTACTACTGGAGAATAAAATATCAAATTTTGAATATGTAAACGCAGTTTGCATGTAGTGATTTGAGCCTTTATGTGTCAGTGATGTACTACTGGGCAGTAATGGGACTGAATTCATTGCTGGACTGCCCAATGGGAGCCCTCCTTTGCAGAAGAGCTGTAGATAAACCCGCAAAAAATGCCGTGCTGGGTCAGTGGTGATGGCACTGGTTAGACCGCTCACAGTAGACAAGTTTTGCTGCTTCACTGCATGTAGAAGGCACTCTTTTGTACCACAAATGAGATGACAAAGATGGCATGGGGCGTTTTCTTTTAGTTCTATCCAAATGAAGCTCTTTGCTGCAACTGTGCCCCAAAACACCAACAAGGTATGCACAGAAGAAGTTGTGTTTTTATCACACTCCAGACCCAGCTGCACCGGGTCAGCACAGAACCACCAGTCACTCCATGGACAAGAGCCCGACTTCACTGCCCTTCGCAAACCTGTTTTGCAGAAACGCCCCAAAACCAGTGAAAAGTTAAGACTTTCTTATTATTAGACAAAATAAACAGCGCTGTGCTGGATCAGGGCCCAAAGGTTACATTACTGTCTCGAGCCTGACTTCACCGCTGGATGCAGGAAAGAAACGTTTTTCTCTTCGGGCAGGCCAGCTGTGTGCCAACACGGTGTCAACACAGCAACAACAAAGGATTTTTCTTTTTTAGAAATGGGTCACTATAGCAGCAACATGACCCAACGGACACCTGACTGGTTACACCAACCTTTCTTTTTTTGCATGAGAGAAACACATATGCCCTGCAAACTCATGCAGCTAGACTAAAGGACACATTTTTTTTTTTGTTTTTCACTGGCAGCACCAGTTGTTCCAGGACTGCAAGGCTGCACTGGACTGGCTTCACTTTATTATTATTTTATTACTGTGTCCTGCAAACACATGCAACAAGACTGAAGGGGTATTATTTTTTATTATCTTTTTAGATTATTATTACTTTCAGTGGCAGCAACAGCAGTTCCAAGACTGTGGGCTTCATTGGACCAGCCTGGCAAAGACTGAAGGAGAACTGCATTATTATTATTATTATTATTATTATTATTATTATTATTATTATTATTATTATGCAGTTCCACTGCTCTGGACCAGCCTGGCTTCACTGACAGAGCCTTGCTTTTCTTGCAACCAGTAAACTGAGGTTGTGCTGAGGTGTACTGTTGGGTTCTGGAGTGTGTTCTGGACGGGTGGAGACAGAGACAGGGATAGAGATAGATAAGAGGTTGAGGTGGATAGAGAGAGATGGAATGTAGCTGAAGGTGGAGATGGAGGATGTAGGTGGAGATCGAGATACAGCTGGAACTGCACTGCTGGGTTCTGGTGTGTGTTCTGAACGAATGGATGTGGAGATGGAGCTGCACTGCTAGGTTCTGGTGTGTGTTCTGAACAAATGGAGGTGGAGATGGAACTGCACTGCTGGGTTCTGGTGTGTGTTCTGCACGGAATGGAGGTGGAGATAGAGGTGAAGGATGAAGAAGGAGGTGGAGATGGAGGCCTAGGCCGGTTCAGGGGGGGTCGGACTCACCCATCTTTCCTCTTGGCTTTGTAGACATGTCCGTATGTTCCTCGCCCCACTTTGCAGCCCTCGTACTCGAACAGGTCCTCCACACGCTCGCGCTCTCCCGTCAGCTTCACCTTGAAGTCATAGTCCATTTTCTCGCGTGTTTTATTCCGGGCCCGGCTCCCCTGTGTGGCTCTGTTTTTTTGTTTTCGTGGGTTTTTGTGTGTGTGTGTGTTTATTTTAAAGCACCACCAGGGAGGCAACTAACTTCACGCGCCCAGCCGCCTGCCCTAGCGCCGCTCCCTGCTCCTCTCTCGCACCGCATTTACCTCCGCCAGCGCAAGCGGAACCTCGGAAAAGCGTGTTTTTGACGCGTCTCAATGCGAAAACGCGCCCCGGGACCCCCGCGCAGCTCGTAAACTGCTCTTTATTCTCCCGACCAGCCGGTATCCCACCCGAGAGAACTGGCCCCGCGTGCGGCAGTGTCGCAAAAACCTCGCGCGACTCGCGCGAGAACCAGCGCTTTCCGACTCGAAAACGAGTCGATTCCTCTGAACCCACTCTTTCGAACGATTCACTAGAACCGATTTGTGACTCCCTCATTGTTCAAAATGATGTTCATAGGCTTTGATCCAAATGTTATATATCATTTTTATAATGTAATATACATACATGCATAATGACATGATTGTCATATAATCATAAGCACTTTTACTGTTACTGTTTATTAGGTTTTGATCATTTTCCCCCCATAATTTAGCATTACAATGTGATATACATACATACATACTTGATTATTTAATTGTCTAAAAATAATAACAATTTTGATTCCATTTTAACATAAACCATACATGACTTCCTAGTCTCTCCATTATTCAAAACAACGTTTATAGATCAGAATTTTGTTTTTTTTCATAACCTAGCATGTTTATTAGGCTTTAATCAAATGTTTATTTTTTCATAATTCAGCATGATCATGTGATATACTTATCATAAACCTATGATGTAATTGTCACTAAAATATTAACGTCTTTTAATACATTTTAACGTAAACTATAAATCAATTCCTAGTCCCTCCATTGTTCATAATTTAGCATGATATATGTGATATATGTACATATATAAGAATATACTAGCCACTTTTAATCCATTTGAACTTCTCAGTACTGTGCGTGTTTGTGTGTATGCCGCATTAGTGTGTGATAAAAGCTTATACTTCAGGATAATTTGGAAGATGAGGATCAAGTTGAACACGACTTGGGAGTTGAATCAGACACTCGACTCATTGAAAAGGCATCGACTGACTCTGTTGAACCGATCTTCTCCTCACTGATGAAAAGACTGGGGCTTTGTGGAGGCACCACGTGGATTTTAACTCTTCACAAAACCAACCTTTGGAAAATACAAAAATACTCTTTTTGAAAACTGTCGCGTCCTCTTTAAAGTGTGGTTTAACTTATTGGTGGAAGTTAGGTTTCAATTATTCTTTCTCTCCTCCCCTTCAAAATTATACTACTACTAATAATAATAATACTAATAATAATTATAATAATAATAACAACAACAACAACAATAATAATAATAATAATAATGATAATAGAAAGGTCTTGTCTAGCAGTGAATACATACACTCGTCCCCAATTTCACTTATATAAGCTTTAAAAGGAGAAAACGTAGATATAGGTGGTAATAAATAAGGATGTGGGCAATTTATTTATTATCACAACACGCAAAAACGTGTGTTTTTTGCAGAGTAATATTTTTGCAAGCTTAAAAAGGTGAAATTTGTGTTATAATTTAGCACAACTTGCAATGATGCATGTTTTTAAGCTTAAACACGGGGGTTCTGTGTAAAATACCACAAAAATGTACCACAACGGTTTTTGTAGAATATTAAGTTTATATAATAATGTAAGCTTATTAAGGGAGACTATGTGTAATAAATTGGTGTAAAATATGAGGAGTGATGATTTCACAGATGATGCAATGTGAGTGTGCTGTGGGGAGGAACGCGTGTTGTGGTTGGGGGAGGTTGCTACCCGGACGGGAGTTGGTGTTGCTCCGTTGGTCCCATCTTAGCTACATTGTAATCAGAGCGAGGAGGAGAAGACCCGTCCATATTATCATCACTGCTGCTTCAGGTACTGAAATAACCGCCTGCTTTTCATTATCCCGGCCTCTTCTCACGGGCAACAGCCTCGTTATTGTTGATAAGTGTGCTGTTTTTACGTACGGAGCTCCTTTTCTCAGCCGAGCTCTTCTCTAAACCTCTTTTTCGTTAGCATTCGGTTAGCAGGGGGGCTAACTGTCGACACCAACAAAACGCGCTGCGTAGACAAAATGACAGCTCGCTTTTCGACCTCAGCTACACTCCGCCTGCTGTAATGAAGCAGCATTTTTTCGACAGGGTTACAACATAATTTTAATCACGTTTTAAACTGAACACGGCTCTTCTTCATTGTGTCTGTCAGAAACGCTCTCACACGGTGCTCGACTTTTCTTCATATCGGCCCGCCTTCCACCAGCTCGGATTGGTCCATCCGGCTCTCAATCATGCCTACGCGGTCTTTGATTGGCTCCCGGCATGGCAACGTCAGCGTTTGCTTTGCATTCTTCACCCTGGCCTAGACTGTATTTTGGATTATACATAGACAGCAAAGCTGCTCTGTAAAGGACAGGAGTGAATATAGTTTAGTGTTTATTCCTTTTGGTGCTGTTGTTAATAACTTTGTCTTTTTTGCTACAAATAAAACCTTAAAGGCTTATTATTTAGAGCAGGTCCAGATGGACAGTCGTACATTTCGTGGTGCAGCCCCTCTCCAGCGCAGCCTGTATGACACACTGAGGCCTGAATCAATCTGACACATTGCTTTTTGGAGCAGCACTATAAATTACGCTGTCTCATCTCCATGCTTTTGCCTAGTTTCTCAGGCTTGCATGTTGAGGATGTCAGTCACAGCCTGCCTCTTCTCCTCCTCCTTTTTCAGCATCATCTCATTTACGTTAAACTATTCATTTCGCATTAAGACTTAAAATACTGATGTCTTATCATGATGCCAGTCCTTATTCTGTAATCGTTTGTCTTGCGCTCCTCTAAGTTTGTGTCTGTCATTTTGCAGGTTGGTATTAATTCTGCACCCCAAAAGCCACAACAGATCAAGATTGTCATTAGATGTTTTCCTTTACAGCCTTTAGCAGGTAAGAGCACTTGTCTTGCAGGACTAACGTTTTGCCCTTCTGTTTGTGGGCCACCAAAACAAACAGCGGTTTCCATGGTGATGGACCCTCCCGGCGGGCGAGATGAGCGTCGTCGTCAGGCAGAGCGTCTTCGGCGGGAGGAGGCATACTATCACTTCATCAACGAGCTGAGTGAGGAGGAGTATCGACTGATGAGAGACAGCAACCTACTGGGCACACCTGGTAATTTCATACACACAAACACACACTCACACTGGCTCAGAGATCGTTGGGAAGCGGCCTTTCTGACCGCGTGGCCCTGATTTAGAAGTAGATTATTCCAATACTTCACTTCAGCAAGCTATAGCACTGAATTAATACCAGTGAGTGACAGGTTGTTTTAAGTGGATGTAGCTGATTTATGCTCTTTATCCCAAAAACATTATGATATAACATTCGAAGTTCATGGATATTTGCTTGTGTTCCCTTATTTTTAGGTGAAGTAACAGCTGAGGAGCTGAGGCAGCGTCTGGACGGAGCAAAGGAGCGCGTGTCTTCTCAGCCCCGCCCTGAATCACGTCCACAGAGCAGTGAGACGGGACAGGAGGGCAGCAGTGGTGAGTGAGAGCTCAGAAAGGGATGCATCAAGCTTTTTATCATTTGGATATTTAATGCTGAAGATGATGTATCGAGACTTTCTTGTGATGCCATCAGCTACAATGGAGGGGTAGTAGCAGCTGTGGAAAACGAGTAACGTGCCGGGTACCTAAAAGTGTGCAGAGTCAAGTAGAGTGGAATTGAACCAGTACTATACGGTGGAAAAGCCACAAAAGTTGAATGCACTATACTTCAACACAATACGCCCTGTAATACCATGATTGAAAAGGCGATTCACCCAGGACAAGGATGAGTCATTGTGCTCAGGTTTTGCTGACCCCTGTGAATTGCCCACGTGTGGGAATCTCATTTGTACAATTGAAAAAAACATTGAGGAGTTCTCAATCCTGGTGCTGGAGATCTGCCACCCTGCAAAGTTCAGATGCAGCGCATCTGGCTGTAAAATTCAGAGACATCTAAAAGCCTTCATTAGCTGCATCAGATCTATTAGATTAAGATCGGAGCTGAACTCGGCAGGGTGATAGATCTGCAGGGACAAGGTTGGAATGAATGGGTGCATGTGGCTTTTTTTTTTTTTACACCATGAATCACTAAGTTACTTGTCGCAAAGACATCTGAGTGATGGCTGTTCTGTGGTGGGGCAAGGTGTACGGAAACGGCAGAAGACGTAATGGTCCAAGTAGTTGTTTGATCAAATAAAGAATGATAGCTTTTTATATTATATAAAATTACTTACGTTTAAGCAATTGACAGTGTTGCACTAGCTTTTATTGTGATTTATTTGAGGCAAAAAAAAAGAATTCTCCTCACCCTTTGCATTGCAGGTGCTGCTGAACCAGGCGCAGAGAGCACTAATGGTGATTCCCTGCTGGAGTGGTTGAACACGTTCCGGCGCACAGGAAACGCCACGCGGAGCGGTCAGAGTGGCAACCAGACGTGGCGCGCTGTCAGCCGCACGAACCCTAACAGTGGCGAGTTCCGCTTCAGCCTAGAAATCAACATCAATCACGAGCAGCCTGAGCCAGGGGAGCACAGCGACACGCCTGACCCCGCTGAGCTTCCTGTTCCCCCTCCTCCACGAGCTTCTGCATCTTTACGTGTGCCCCAGAGGCCTGTGCCCTATTCGACCCAGCACCCAGCCCCTTATTCTGCAGCCCGACCCACGCTGGGGAGGAGGGCTCAGGCACGACGCACTCGCAGCAGCACCACCCCGCCCATAACACCTCCTCTTATCTCCCAGGCTCCATATACGGCTTTAAGGAGAAATCTTGCTCTCCCTCAGCCAGCCCCTCCCCCTCCTCCACAGGCAATGCCTAGTTCTCAACACCAAGGCCAGGATAGTGGTAATGCTGGTAATCTTTTGGGTCAGGCACAGACCCCAGGTCCCTCGCTTACTAACAGTGAGGGGCAGAGTGCTAATGAAGTCCCCGATTGTCCGGACACAGCGTCTCAGTCTGCCCTGCAGGGAGCAGTCACTAATCGTGAGTCTCGTACCAGTAGGACTCGTTCACGTGGCCGCGTTCGACGGACAACTGGTTCCACTGCCCTTTCTCGCTCCTCACGACGTAGCCGCTCCCCCTTGGACAGAAACCCTGCCCCAAATTCAAGCCCTGTCCCCAGCAGCGGCACAACTGTTGCACTAGAGTCTGCCGGAAGCACGACGGTATCCATGGAGACGGGAGAGGCAACTACAGAAACAGCAGCCCCTGCAGACCCTGTTCCAGATGCCCAGGCTGCGGAGGAGGGCGAGGCGACTGCTCAAGGAGCAGCAGCAGGAGGCGCTGCAGCAGGAAGTGGGGCCAGACGCCACCCCACTATCATGCTAGACCTGCAAGTCCGGCGCATCCGGCCTGGTGAGAACCGAGACCGGGACAGCATAGCCAGCCGCACACGCTCGCGGGCCCGTGCGGCTGAGAACACGGTTACCTTCGAGAGCGACAGTGGTGGTTTCCGCCGTACTATTTCCCGCTCTGAGCGGGCCGGCATTCGCACATATGTCAGCACCATTCGCATTCCTTTGCGGCGTATATCTGAGACTGGCCTGGGGGAGCCCAGCTCCACCGCGCTGCGATCCATCTTGAGGCAGATCATGACCGGTTTTGGAGAGTTGAGCTCGCTCATGGAGACTGAAGCAGATTCGGAAAGCTCTGCCCCTGGACAGAATGGTGGCCACACCCCTGGGTCCCAGGTTCATCGTCCCCAAGGGAGTGAAGGAGTGCCAAGCCATCAGGGGGTGGAGTCAGAAAGAGAAAGTGGAGCCCCGGGAGAGGCTGGACAGAGATCAAACGGGCTAGATGTTCGCCCCAGTGGACGAGACACCAACAATCTTGTAGAAAACGGCACG
This sequence comes from Brachyalestes nurse, assembly GCA_037974405.1. Lineage (NCBI taxonomy): Eukaryota > Metazoa > Chordata > Actinopteri > Characiformes > Alestidae > Brachyalestes > Brachyalestes nurse. Next base: position 14,835,740 of record JBBPCY010000142.1, on the reverse strand, counting down.
CTGCCCATCCTGAGGCTGGCCCACTTCTTCCTGCTAAATGACGAGGAGGACGATGAACACCCACGAGGCCTCACCAAAGAGCAAATCGACAATCTGGCCACGCGTACCTATGGCCAGGCCAGTCTAGAGGGCGAGCAAGGACGGGCCTGTAGTGTCTGTATCAATGAATATGCCCAAGGCAACAAGCTGCGCAGCCTGCCCTGCGCCCATGAGTTCCACATCCACTGCATCGACCGCTGGCTCTCAGAGAACAACACCTGCCCCATCTGCAGGCAGCCCATTCTGTCCTTACATCAGGACTGACGACGGGAGGCCCTCAGACCCTGCCCCTTTACAGTAACCCGGCCCTTTTACTGACTGACTGACTCTATTCTCCGTCATTGGTGGCACCTGTACATAGCGCTTCAATGTTTTCATTCATTGAGACCCACTGTATTCAGCTGAAGGTAGAACCAAAAAAGAAAGAGAAACAACACAGAGAATTAACAAAGCTTTATTTTTTTAGACTTTTTTTTTCTCAGCAATTTTCTTTTCTTCAGTCCACGTAGTCTCCTCTCCGTGACCTCCCCGCATTGTGCTTCAGGGTCACGTTAACTAACATTTAACTGTGATGAATCAGTGTTAGCAAGAGCTAATCAATCTCACTTTGAATTTTTATTTGGATTTCTGTGGCTTCACAAAAATGGATTTTACCGATTGACCTCTAAACTTAAGAATCCGAGGACATGTAAATAAATGAATGCCTGAGTTTTTGAGGTTTGTCAATGAGACACGGTGTAGAACGATACATAAGCTCCTATGTAAATTTGTTTTAAACAGCAACCTTTAGTTTTAAGTGCTTGCGGCTGAATCCTTCGTGTTAAAGCTCTTATGACAAAATCTTCCATTTTAAAGCTCTTAATATTGGGATAACGCTTTTTTTTGTGCGTTTTCCATCCGAGTGTAACAATTAACCTGATGATTGATGTCTGCTCTAATTTGGTTATAAGTTTTTAGCCATCGTCTTTTATGTAAGTTCATGTTTTTTAAAAAAAAAAAGTATCATTTGAAATAATATCGAGCCACTTATCAAACACTACATGCATCTAGTGATGAAATTGGCCTAGACTGGACTCTGGTTATTGGTTATTTACATTTCTGGTGCGAAGAAGTGGTTCACACACGCAGATCTGATTATTTAACTGTTGTGTTGTCTGTTCCATTGAGTGCATGCTTGATTTGTCTTCATTTTTCTTGTATGGACATGATAAAGTGCTGTAACACCCAGAACACAGCTCATGATACTTTTAATGGTGAGTGATAATCAATTCATCATCTTCCCCCCTAAAGCACTTGTAGGAGCGGCCCTATAGGGTAACAGTGTCTGCCTGTTACAGGCCAAACCTCTAAACAGGTTGTGCAATGATTTGAAAATGAGTGGAAATGTATTGAATGATTTGAAAGTGAAGGTGTTTAATTTTTTGAGACCCCTGTTTTTTTGTTTTTGTTTTACTGGTTTATCCAGTACGTATTTTATGCTCTCTGCATATCACATGGATTAGCTCTTTGCCTGGCCCTTGCAGTTTAGTGATATTTTCAGTGCAGTTTTTCAGTTTAATGGCCTTGTCTTCCAGGACCCTTTTCTTCTCATAATAAGGGCCCTTCATTTGTTTTTCTTGTTTTGTTTTTTGCTCCATCACTGGAAATAGAATGACCGTACACAATGACAGGTCCAGCTGTATCCAATTTCAACCATTTGAATTGAGAAGGAAAGAAATAGGCCAGTGTTTTTGACCTACCCTCCATCCTTCCCCTTGCACCTTCCTATAGGTTTGTTGTTCATGGTGCCATTGTTCATGTTAATCAGCTGTTATAGTTAACTGGATTGATCGCTGGTCTAATTATGCCACAGAAGTGGCAGACTGAGTTGAAAAACCCTGGGGATCTCCTTTAACAGAGTGGTGCACTTAAACCCAGCCTACAAACATTTTTTTCTTAATGAAGGTGAAAAATGTGAATCTTTGTGGTTGTAATACTGATACAAAAAGCTTTAAAAGCATTTGAATTTGGTCACAGTGATGATGGTCAGTGTGACTTGTGTGCTTTTATCCTGGAGGACTTTGCTTATGTTCAATTCTATTTGTTCATGACTTGGGCCATTCACTGAACAGCCAGTGGCAAAGCTTTGAAGGGGTATTCCACGTTTTTACCCCATAATTGCTGCGTAATTCAGTCACTGAGATGTGGGCAAAGGTGTTCAGGCTGCGTTGTAGTGAAATGAATGTACTGCCCTTTTGTTTACAGTGGTGATGATAGGAACCAGATGTCGCAATGTCTTTACCAAGCAAGTATAACCATTGTTTTGCAGTATATGTGAATCTACATGTCTTCTGAAGATTTATAATGTTGATACTGATAAAATAGTCATAAAGCTCAAAAGAACTGGGTACTATTTTGCTATACAACACCCTGCATGTACCTCTCTGCTGTGCATGTATTTTGAAAACACAACATAGGTCAAAATATCTCAAAAGATCATAAAACAGGCATAGGACAGTGTATTTGTAGCTAACTTGTGTAATAACTTTGTGGGTCAGCTTTAGAGGCATAAGCTTTAGACGTCTGCTTCCCATCACCACCACTGTGCACAATTCCCAAAGTTTCTCACGAATAACTAGTTTCATTTTAGACCGCTTGGAATTATTATTTTTTTTTTGTACATTTGAACATTTTGATTATGCAGGAATTTTGAAAAATCAGTAGAATTCTCCTTTTATCTCATTTCATCTTAAGGTTGAATTGGTACATTTTTCAACAGTGAAAGCTCTCAGTTTCAGTTAGACTTCAGTGTCTTATTTAAAGGAAACATTAGGAAAAGTCAGTGAAGTTTTCTTAACATTTTGTTTCCAGATGTAGTGGAATATCCTTATATTTAGTGTGTGTTGTCCTGGGTGTGTGTTTTGTATGTATGTGCTTCAAGGAATGTGTGTGTGTGTGTGTGTGTGTGTGTGTGTGTGAGAGAGAGAGAGAGAGAGAGAGAGAGAGGGGTAATGTGACCTAATGGTATTCAACGAGTCATTCATCTGAATGTCCATCAGAGTGTGAGGGGTCTTTGGCCATTAAGTCCAGATTGAATTATTTAGTTCTTATTTAATGAGATGAGAAATGACAACATTGAAATATGACTATGTACTATGTTCTAATGTGATGCTAAAACAGTTAAGAAGACTATGTATTCTGTTACTATGTAATAAAATAAGCAAATTGGTTTTCTTCTCTGCTCCTTAACAATGAAATTAAATGCAAGGTTTGTTATGCCTGTATGAGTGGGGTGTAGTTTTTTTTTTTTTTTTTGCAGGTTTGGCACCATGCTGAGGTTCAGTTCCACTGTTTGTATTGTGCAGTCTCCCAACCTTATATGGTTACACTGGAAAGGTCAACAGACATGCATACATTTTTACTAAGATGTGTGCATAAATTCTTGTTTATATGTACATTTGAACATAAATGTGTATATATACATGCATATATTCTTGTGTGTATGTATATACATCATATATGCCAGTGTATGTGTGTATGCACAAATATTAATATGTATGTATTAATATACAGATTGCTATATTTGTATACATACACATGTATGTGTAGATACATATTTGTGCATGTATATACGTGTGTGTATATATAATATACACACAGTGATGAACAACGTGTGTGTGTGTATATAATATATATATATATATATATAAATATATATATATATATATATATATGTATATGTATGTATGTAGGTGTATGTGTATATA
>JBBPCY010000142.1:14820293-14831855 GCA_037974405.1 Brachyalestes nurse | reverse complement strand
CCCACATGATCGGACTTCCCTAGCCAGTAATTACATAACGAGGGTTGCCAAGACACCGCACCTGGTTTGTGTTCCCTGTTAATTTATCTTGTCTTGTGATTGGTTGTCTGTGTCGTGCCTCCTTATGTGTCTCTAGTTATAAGCCAGCTGACCCAGAACGGCTTCGTGCTGTCACCCTAATACTCCGCGGTCTGAGTCTGTGCCTTCCCAAAAGTCTAAGCCGTGTTCTGAAACTCAGAAAGAAGAATCCTTCGAGTCTTCCTGCTCGGCCCTTACAGAGGGAGTTACAGCTACAGGTCCTCCCTGGCTCTGTTTGCTGGTACAGTGACCGTATTCTCTCTGTCTCCCCTTCTCTCCCCTCAGAAGCAGGAGTCAAATACAGCCGGATGTTGGGGGTTCATGCCAAGGATCCTTCACAGGTAACATCTCTGTTATGGCACCAGGCAAAGAGGACAGAAATAGAAAGAATAAGAAATACAATTGTAAGAAAGTAAACGCATCGGTACGTCTCGGTTCTTCTGAAGTAAGGAGGCCCTTTAAAGGAGACGCAACCTAAACAGGAGCCGTGCTCAGCTCGGAAGAGGGTCTTTCGTTTTGTGACTGGATTCTGTGGACAGTACTTTGAGTTGTTTATTCTTGGTTGATTAAAAAGCCTATTGTTTAAGTTCATTCCCTGCATGTGCGTCTTCCCTCTCAGTCAGGCCCCATGACAATGACTTAGTGTGTTTCTTATTGTGATTAATCGCGATTAATTTTGTCCAGATTTGCGATTAACTAGTTCATTATAATTAATCGCTTTACAGCCCTAATATATACATATATAGCAGCTGCAACGAGGGGCCAACTGCATATGAAAGTCTTTGTATCTGAATGCAGTGTTATTAACACTAGAACGGCTGACAGCATCAATTGACGTAATTTCATCAGGCTCAGAAACAGAATCAGAATCTGAATCAGAATCGCGTCTATTCACCTATTGGAGCAGCAGCATGCTCTATAAGAGACATATGGGTGTGGTGTAGGCACAAGAACACACGTATCTTTACATATTGGTGTTGTGTTATACTGATGTGCTTGAGAGACACCATCGACCGGAATCAAATTCCTTGGATGTGTTGCTCACATACTCGGCCAATAAACACGATTCTGATTCTGATGTGGCGACTGGTGCTGTAGGACGGGCTCTGGGTCTAAAGTCCACTGGCTGCAGGTTGTGTGGATGCCTGCCGGTAGGCTGCAGGACTAAACGCTGAACAAACTGGAGCAACGTCGTATCAGGAAGCGTCTTGTACGAAACTGGGCACGCAGCCGTTATAGTTATAGCCAGTTTTCAGCCATTCTAGTATTAAATTATTATTTATTTTCCAAAGCCACAGGGAGCCGCGGCATAAGGTTAAAAGAGCCGCATGCTGCTCCAGAGCCGCGGGTTGCTGCCCCCTTCTAGTCAGTCTCCTGACTTGGATTCTATTACAGATTCATGGAGAATTTTGGAATTGTGTAGGAATTTTAGTCCATCAATGGCATCTTTATAACCTGATGAAACTTTTTTTTTTATAAATGTTTCATTCGCAGGGTAAACTGTAAAGTGTCATGTACATTCCTAGGTGAAAAGGAAAAGGAGTTTTTACCCTCACTGACTCATTGATCATAGCTAGGAAAGTTTGTAGTACGTCCTGATTTAATTAATTTCTCTAGGGAGCACATTAATCTCTCCTCGGTGAGTCAGAAACATGTAATATGATTAAAAAAGAGAAACCCTAGAGGAGTAAGGCATTGCGAGTTACCATTGCTGTAATGCAACGTGATGGAATCTGACTCCCACTCTTGACATCCTTTTACACTGCACTTAAAAAAGAATCTTTCAACACTGGGCTAAACTTGACTCTTTTGTTGCATTTTAATCCGATATAAGGCTGTGGGATCCTGCATCTTTTAAGTACTTTTCAGAGGTCAGGGCTGGGCAGTAATCTTACAGTTAAAAAATCTTAGTTTTATTTTTAGAGAACATTAAAAAAAGGTTCTATAAAGGATGTCATATAGGCTCATCAAACACAAAAGGGGTATAAACAAGGATTATGTGTACACCACATTATACACCCTATATAATTGCATGTAATTTACTGCTTGTATTACTCATATACTTATATACTCATCCTTACATTTCATTTTCTCTTTCAAAGCACCATTCATTGGCTTATTTGAAGATTTGTTGCACAGAATATTCAGCACATGCTTCTAATTTGAGATCCTAATATTCATCATAAAAGGATTGATATCTTCATTACTCATCCTTCTAAGCCATAAAGCTTTTATTCTTTAAATAGGCTGTAGTGTAGGTTACACACTTAAACGGTTGAACACTTCTAGGGGAAAATGCTGTTTTGTCACATAGAGGTTATTTATGCAAATGTATCACACTCACAGATCTCACAGAACAGCAGCTGAAATGTTCTTTATTGAACTTTTATGGTGTTTCTTCTGTGCAATCATCCCAAATAACCCATTCATGCACCTTTGTTTTTAAGAGTGAACATCTGAAAGACACTCTGGATCTGATTTAGAAATAAATCTACCTCTGTTTAACTCATTTTCCACTGTTCAGTGCACAGTTATTTTTATTCCATGCTGCAGTGGGAGCTCCAGCCCAGAGATGTTGCAAAATAATTACAGCATCTTCTTAAAATGGTTTCAAAGCTCAGTTAGGGGAATTACACATATTTAACAAGTTTTGCATAATGCAAACATTAAGATGTAAACAAAGCCAATAAGAGGTCATGATATTCTCACAAAGTCAGAACAATTAAACTAGTAGTAATAGGAACCAAAAAGTTATTACATAAAAAGTTATGAATACACTGCCTGAAGCCATTTAGTGGTGATTTTGAAATAAAGTTGTGATCATGTCTTAATAAAGTCTTTTATAGCAGAGGTACGTTGTAAGTAGAGGGGTGTTTTAAGGCAAAATAGTCCCAAAGATTGTTTTTTTTTTTTTTTCAATCTATTTTACCACAAAACGCAGAAGATGCATTGCTCATTTTTGGTGGTGAATAAAATGTTTTTATGCAAGCCCTGTTCCCCATTATCACCAATGTAAAGAAAACCCAAATCATTAAGTGTCACTACAACTAAACAATTTATATCAATCCACTCGGAATGTTCACATCTTAACTGTGTATTTTGAGGAATGGATGGAATTCCTCATTAAAACACCCTGAGCCTTTACTGACACAGGCCTTCTTGACTTTAAAAATGTGAAATTCTCATTCGTGTTACGGTTTTGTGCAAATGATTTTACCAAATAAAGGAACCAGTAGTAATCTACACTGCACACATGTGAATGATCAGGGTGCTTCATGAATGACTATGCAGTAGAGACCTGCTAACTGCAAGCTGCTCTCATGCCAGTCAGGTGCTGCCAAAGTGGCAGCTAGCATAGGAGCATAGGTTTGATGCCAGCATTTGTGCAGCTTAGCTGTTTCCATTTCAGTGAATATAATCTCTGTTTGGACTGTGCTATCACTGAGGGGAATGCGGTACAGAGTATGTGTGTGTAAAGGAGCTAAACAGTTCAGCCGTGGCAAAGCTATGTCATGGTACTTAACTATTTGACTATAATCTTCTTCAGCAGATCTAATTTTCTTACACTTTATTACAATGTTCTCTTGTCAGTCACCTGCACATAATAGCCTTTGACTAGAGACATTTGACTGGAATAATTATGCTTGAATGCAAAAGTAGTAGAAAAGCATCATTCTGACCTCCGCTCACAAGCTTTGATAAAAAAGAAAAGCCACCGGGCAGAGATTGAAAAGCACAAAGGCCCTTTAATCAAAGGAGAATGAATTGGCATCAGAGCTAATTAGTGTAACGGAGGTAAATTTGGCCTTGATACCATGTGCCACGTTATGCTGTATGACTAATATTGCCTTGCCGTGCTAATTATAAAACTTCGTCTACAAGACGAATGGCAGCAAAGTAGGGAACAGTATTCTCAGTCATTCAGAAACCCTGTGAATCTTAAGGAAAGCCTTAAATGATTTATTTGGGGCATGATGTAAGTTCACTGCACACACAGTAACTCTGCAGATACAAATCAAAATGTATAGGGTGCACATCAAAGAAAAAACTGTTTTGTTCAATAAAAGACTACAGTTTAAAGTTTCAAAACATAAAAATTCAAGACAAATGTTGGTTTTGGCCCTTTACAGGAATGCCTGTGAATTTAAAAATACGTTTCATTCCCCTGCTGGCTACAAAAATCACAGATAAAGAGAACATATAGTGCACACTGACTGCTGACTCCAGCACTGTTGTGAATCCCAGTCTTTTCCTTGTGTTTCTTCTTCTCTGTTGTCTTCCGTTTTAAATTGAAACTCACCAGGGTCCAGGTCAGTTCCATTTACTGCAGGTTGACAGTGTGACAGCTTTTGGCAAGTAATTCTTAATTTGGGTTGGGTAAATTGCTTTGGCTACCTGCACCACCTACCCCCACACCCTACTTCCCCATGACGCAGTGGCTTGTCCAGTGCTTGGATTTCTATTACAAAAGTGGGTACTTATCATTCCAAGAACGGCATTGTGGATTTGTACTTGCTGCTTTTACGTGAGCCCTGACAGAGATAGGCTGGGCCTTTATCCTGTGGACAAATTTCCCCTGGGCAGCCTGAATGCTGGAAATGCGTTCTCTAGGGAAAGGACCATCTGCTGAGCATAATCAAGCTTGTTTCTCCTTTTGAAAGGACGCTGAGGGTTTGCTTGTGTCACAATAAGACATTACTGCAAATTATGCTCTTTGCGTAGTAAACACAGAGGTACAAAATGGCAGGATAATAATTACAGACCACACACAAATAAGTGTGCAGTCGACTGAACGTGTGAATAAGTGATGCATCAGTACTCCTTTATTACCCAAAATTATTTGTGCATAATAGCAAAACAGTAATTAAATATATGTGTGTGCTAAAATAGAACAATCCCCAAGTACATGCATACTCTAGAAGGATGGGATGCCTGATTTGAAAACTTAATTAAATGCAGACAACTCTTAATGAGATTTTAGTGCTTCTAATCAGTCAGCATCTCACGGGAGACTCTCTCCATGTTTAAGGGGTCTATTTTGTGTTTGTGTAATTATATGAAAAGTCAGAAATGTCCCAGAGGGTAGCATTTATAGTGCTTCCCCAGTCTACTCTGTCATCAGCACACCGAATAGAACAGACATACTGATTAAGACGTTAAAATATCTTCATAAATCCTCCATAATGCAAAATTCAAAACCATTACGTTTGCCTGCTTCATCTGGAACCAGAGGTTGTTGCGATGCAAATAAATTAGGTTAATCTAGTCAATCAGAGCTATTGTCTTTAAATCAGGACCATGAAATAAGTGTATATGCTGCACACACCACTGGCCACTCCAGTCCTAACATGCTCTTATATGAGGAACAACAGTGCCATCTAGTCTGTAATTTGTCATAGTTACTCCTATAATACCTGTACATATGAACATATAGCAAAGCCAATCTCACTTACACATACAAGCAAAATCTCCTTCCCAGAATAGTCACTGGGCATAAAAATAACAAAAACCTTCCCAAAATGATATTTAACGTATGTCGTTAGGACTCTTGCCAATCAGAAACCTAAAATGAGAGGGCTGTTATCAGGGAAAACTGAATTTTTAAGTTGCAAAAATACCCTGTTTTAAAATGACTGTTTTTGTGATATCATGAAAACCAACTAATTAACATTTATCTGCCTTTTCAGCGTAGACAAGCTTATCCCCACTCATTCATACTGAAGTAATATTTCAGACAAGACAGCTTTTTGAACGAGGTGCAATACATGATGGCTGGTGATTTGGAAAGCTTTAAAATAAGTGTCCTTCAGACTTGTAAGATGCAGCAAAATGCAGAAAAAAACAAGCGTGCCTGAGAAAATGTCATCGCTATTGTCATTCAAGACAAACGTAACCACTATGTCAGATGAAATGAAACAGGAGATGAAAGCTCTCCTCTGCCTGTCAAAGGCTATCCACTCTAGTCTGCTTTCACCTGCTTTCTGCTTTTTGCCAAAAGGATTCATTCATCTAACAAAATGACACTGTGGAAAAAAGATTGCGGTCCCGCCGACCTGTGACAACTGTGTGTAAAAGCAAATGATTAAGCTTCACATGCTGCTCCTCTCTGGACTGAAAACTCACAACATTCAGGAGAATGAAATGACAAAATTCGGAATTTGACTTAAATCAAGTTGTGATTTCCAGGCAAATCCTCTGCCTAACCGCCGGCTGTGAGGGCAAAGGATAGCTGTGAAGCTTTCAAAACTGAACAGACAATTTGAATCAGACTGAAAAATAAAAAAGTAATTGAAGAGCTGCAGCCAAAAAAAGTTACTAGGTCATTAATATTCACAGTGAGCACTATTTGGCCCAGCTGAGATAAGGATAATTAGTAAGTGTTAGTCATCAGTCTGCAACTGGTGTTTTATCTTTTTAATGTGCAGCAATTTTGAATTTCATCAGAGGTCAGAGCTAAACTGTATCCAAATGTGAAAAAAGGGCATCTGATATAAAAGAATTATCTTAGCCCATTTAGGGGTATTAGGGGGTGATGGCGTTTATCTTGACAAGGTCTTGTGATCCGGAGTGGTCAGTGAGCTGAGAAAATTATGCTGTCTTTTCTGCAGTGACCTGAGTGCTGCTTCATAGATATCTGGCAAGTTATGCTGCCTACAGTACAATCAGTAATATGCAACTGCCTGAAGTTGCTGCACTCTGCATTCAGGAGACTTTACCTTTTAGTCATAGTTTCAGTTTCCTGATGAAAAATTTCACAATGTAAAAATTTGTGTGAAGACCAAAATGTTGCAGGAATAGGTAGCCACAATAGCTAGTCATGCATTTAACTTGTTTATAATAACAATCTATACAAATCTTGTGTGCAATATTCCTCTTCTGTGCAATATTTTTCTCTGGTGCGAAACAATCTGGTACCACATGTGCAATCTTTGTGTTTTTTTAAGGAGTGAAATATTACTGTAAGCAATCTTGTCATATTTGTGTTACTATATTTGTCCATGCCTGTAGCTACCAGACAACTAAGGACACTCCAATGTGTACCATTTATATATATCCACAGTCTACATACACACACATATTTATAGGTCATATAATATACAGATATATTTGCATACATTCAAATGTCTATGTACTTTTTATTTTATCTTTATTTTTGTGTTGTATAGCTTTTAATCTACTGTTTTGCTGCTCTTACCTTTGTACAGTCCACTTTCTGCTGTAGCAATGCAAATTTCCCACTTGTGGGACTAGTACAGGTTTATCTTATCTTATCTTATCTAACACGTAATGCCATGCTTGAAGGTGCCCACAAATTAAATGCTGTGAAACAAAGCACTTTTTTTCCCTAGTCTACACTCAAGCTGTATCTAGCTGTCCTAGAAAAGTCATGTCTAACTTTAGTTATTTGGAATATTTAATAATGTACCATGAGAACACAGACTTTGCACAGTGGTCATGTGGTGGGCACAGGCTGATGTGTATGATGGACAAAGTGCTGACAGTGTAACCTAGGTCAGAGGCTGGCAACCCTAAACACTTGTGTCACTATAGACAGCGCAATCACCGGCTTGTAAAGGAGCACTGGTGGTCAGCCCAGCTGAACCCACGTTCTATAAAATGTAGTTCTGTTGCCTTTTCCTTTGTAAAAGCACATTCTTGCTTTCACATTTAATCCTCAGCAGTGAAGATGAAAAGGACAGATTCAATGGACAAAAAACAGGCACGTAAGGTCTATAAAGTCTGTGTGTCATCGGAATATATGCCAAAGACTGTCTGCACCCAGCCTACCCCACACAACCCAGCCCCCAATGCCTCTGCAGTAGGTTATACTGGAGAGTGCATTTTACTACACACATTTTTCTACATGAAGAAAGAGAGGTCACCCAGCAGCTGGAAATGCATGCCTGATTGCATATTACTCTTTATACCTATGCATTACATTGATATCAGGTTTAATGAAATCAGCTGAGCTAATAGAAGTGAGTTGTCATGTACAATATGTGATAATAGCACGAATATGTTATAAATTCCATAGTGTTTTTTATAAGTTTAGTTAATTACTTTAATTTATAGATTTTAAACCTGTATATCATCACAATTATACCATATTCTTCTATCTGTACTGTCCTGGGAAGACTTTACTTTAGATATGGAACATTGCAGGGAGGATTTGTTTGCATCCCGAACATTTGCACTTCTCTGCAGCCCAGTGCTTTGGGTTGCCCTAGAACGTCCTGTTCCACTGTCAACGCTCGTATCAGCAATGGTTGAAACTCACTCATAAGAAAGGGTGTCTAAATCGCTCTCATTATCAAGAAAGGAAAGCAGCACATCTCTTGATGCCTTCTACTCAAACAGCTGAGATCCTCTTGTGCTTTACCCTTTTGTGGAATGGTGTGAAATAGGGGTGTGATGGAGGAGAGTGAAAAAAGGCATTTCTGCTAGTTTTCGAGGAGTCCTTGGAAAGGTGTCACCGACTATGAAGTATTGCATTTAGAGTGCGAGATATATTTTTTATATTTAACATTTACATTTAAGATAATTTAAGGCAAATCCTCCATGTTGGTGAGGGAATATCACAGCATGCAATCCAGCCCACTGCTAAGCAACAGCCAATTGTAATCACGGGGTGCGGCCAATTAGCAGATCTTCTATACATTTAGAGCTCAACATTTACAGCTAAAAAATCCCACATTTAGAGTCACCATTTGTAAACTTTGCCACTCAAAGACTTGGCTTGGACTCGAGCACAAAGACTTGAGACTTGACTTGGACTTGGTAAAAATGACTTGTGAACATCTCTATCAGTTACTCAGTGAACCCAGAGCCAGCACAACAGATCCAGCAGTGCCCGGGCAGGAATGCATTTCTTAATATTCATGGCGTATTTTATGTTTGTCTAATACTCTTCCACAGCTTTGTAAATAAAGAAATGGTTAAGGAAAGACAGGGCTTTTTTATTATATTTAATCAGACAAAACATCTTATGTTAACATCCCAAGTCTTTGCTCCTCTACAGTAAATAAATTGTCTGTTCAGGGAGATTTGGGCTTAACAGCCAATTGGTAGAGAAACACAAACAAGAATGTGCAGGATGTGATGCTACATTCATGTTTTTTTGTAAAAAGCATGACAGTATATTAAGTAAACCGAAGTAATCAGAATACGTTTCTCACATTGAGTAACTTAATGGAATAAGTTATTTTGGGGCATGTATTCTGTAATCTGTAGTGGAATACATTTTAAAATTAAATTTCCCAACAGTGCCTACAAGTGACCTAAAATGCAATCTTCATATTTTCTATAGATTTCCATTCATTAAATAAAATGATTTCAAACATTTAGTTTAACAGTTGATCAGTCTTGCTTATCAACTAATGTGTTTTTATTTTTAACTTCCTTACGATGGTGCTGGTGGGCTTGCTTGCATGAACTCCACACTTCAGGTCCCATCATGCCCTTTCGGTCGGAATAAGGTCTGGACAAACACCAACATTTCTTCAACTACTCTTCGACAAACTGGTCAAAGACTATTTAGTGTCAAGACTCAACCATGACCTTCAGTTTATGGAGGAGGCCTGCCAGTCTGATCCAGAATAGTACAGTTAAATGGGGGCATGCTGTTCACATCTAATGGCAAAAAAACCAGAATGCCACCACCATGTTTTACATCTGGAATGAGACTGAATGGTATTGTTCAGAAAATTTTCAGCAAACATTTCCGCCAAAACATTCTTACAGTCCTCTGGCTTTTCCAGATCATCTTCAGGAAACAAATCAGGCAGTAACCCTCAGACTGGAGAGGAGTGAACATTGTGTCCAACATTGCACATCTGTAAGTGGCAAAAATATGTGAAGCTCTAGGATTAGTAGTTAATATGAAGGTAAAATTAGAGTCAGGTGTTTTCAATCAACCTGTAAGGAACTTAAGGCTCCAGTCACATTGGGTAATGTTAATATTCAGTCCATCATCAGGAGAACACTGAACAACAACGGTGCATGGAAGGATTTCAAAGAGAAAGTCACTGCCCTCCAAAATCAATACTGATTCCCATCCACAGTGTGATAAAGATCATGTGGTCAAGCCAGAAGGATGTGAGGAAAACGTTTTGTGGACAGATTCTCATAAACCAAACAGAACTTTTTTGGTTTAAATGAGAAGCATAATGTTCAGAAAAGGAAAAGACTCATTCCAGCAAAAGAACCTTCACCCATCTGTGAAACATGGCGATGGGATTATCAAGGTTTTACTGCATCTGGTCTAGGAAGGCTTGTCACTACTGATGGAATAATGAATTGTGAATTAGACCAGCGGATTCTAATGGAAAGTGTCAGGACGACTGTCTGCGAGGAGAAAGTGGATCATGCCAAAAGTAATTCAGCCAAAGAACAGTTAAGCAGAATAAAGTTAATGTTCTGCGATGGCCGAGTTAAAGTCCTGTACTTAAAGCAGCAGAACAGTTCCTGCTGCAGAAGGGGGTCCCTCCAGAGACTGAGAGCAAAGCTTCACACGTTTTTGCCCCTCACAGACTGGATCATTTTCTCAGTAGTTAATTGATCAAGTACAATTTTTTGTTTAACCAGGTTTTCTTTATCTTTTTTTAGGACGTGTGTGAAAATCTGACACTCATATTTATGCAGAAATATAGATAAATCTAAAACGTTCACATACTGTCCAGCCCCACTAAGGTTATATAAGGTATGTGAGCACCAAAGCCTTTAACCGACTGCCCTCTGCGCTTAGTAAGCAGCTTGTAGTTTCAGGTTCATGAAGCAGATGGAGTCACAGTCTCTGCTGCTCCGGCTCTCACTCTGACCAGTAGAGGGAGCAAAACCCCACTGAGGAGTTTACAGATAAGGAGATGCTGCCACTCATCCATCCATCAAAGACCTTTTAACCAGTGACTGTGAGAGACTGACTTTTAACCAGTGACTGACTGGGAGAGACTGACAGTTAACCAGTGACTGGGAGAGACTGACGGTTAACCAGTGACTGTGAGAGACTGACTTTTAACCAGTGACTGACTGGGAGAGACTGACTGTTAACCAGTGACTGGGAGAGACTGACGGTTAACCAGTGACTGGGAGAGACTGACTGTTAACCAGTGACTGGGAGAGACTGACGGTTAACCAGAGACTGGAATAGACTGACTGTTAACCAGTAACTGGGAGGAACTGACTTTTAACCAGTGACTGGGAGAGACTGACGGTTAACCAGTGACTGAAAGGGACTGACTTTTAACCAGAGACTGGGAGAGACTGACTGTTAATCAGTGACTGGAAGGGACTGACTGTTAACCAGTGACTGGGAGGGACTGACTGTTAACCAGTGACTGGGAGAGACTGACTGTTAACCAGTGACTGGGAGAGACTGACTGATAACCAGTGACTGGGAGGGACTGACTGATAACCAGTGACTGGGAGGGACTGACTGTTAACCAGTGACTGGGAGAGACTGACTGTTAACCAGTGACTGGGAGAGAC
>JBBPCY010000142.1:14795671-14817120 GCA_037974405.1 Brachyalestes nurse | reverse complement strand
GGGAGATTTGGGCTTAACAGCCAATTGGTAGAGAAAAACAAACAAGAATTTGCAGGATGTGATTGCTACATTCATGTGAAAAAAGCATGACAATATATTAAGTAATCCAAAGTATTCAGAATAGTTACTCACATTGAGTAACTTAACGGAATATGTTACAAACTACAATTTGGGGCATGTATTCTATAACTGTAGTGGAATACGTTTTAAAAGTAACCTTCCCAACTCTGCCCTACATTGTGCGCATGCACCATTGTGTTCGCCATGCCAATCCCTTGTTTGTTAAGTCCACCACGGGCCCAGCATTATGCTGCTGTTTCTTAACTGGCAGTGATGAGCTTCACAAAGCGCAGTGATGCTCTGCAGAACGGAACAAACTCTAAACCCAACCTGCTGACTTGAGGAAAACAAACCTTACTCTTCTTTGGCATGTAGTCAGCATAGGCTATTTAAGGTTTGTTTCGAGTCACAGTGTAATTACACAGATAAGCATGTCCAGCTTAGCTTGGCTGATTTAAATTCTGTGCTCAACAGGCAAGTTTGCAAGCCGAGATTTGTGTAAAAGCAACCTTACCATAATGAGGCACTTGACTGTTTGTACACAGACTTAAATCAGTGCTGATTGCTCGCTGGTTTATGAGGCTAAACTCAGCTACATGAAGCTAAAAAGAAGGGAAAATGTCTTGCTGTGATCCTGAGTGTATTTAGACTCTCATAATTGGCTCTTTAATTAGCTCTCAAAGCTCAAGAACTGAAGTTGGCTTTTAAAGTGTCATCATACATTTTTTTAAAGTAAAGGTTCTCAAATGGTTCATGGCTTGGACAAAAGCTTTTCATCACTGTAGAACCTCTAAAAAGATTTGCCAAACTCATGAACCTAGAAAATCAGTTGAATAGTTCTTTGGTGAACCTAAAGTGGCTCTCCTATGTCACCACTCCAAAGAACCCTTTTTGGCATCTTTAGTGCAGAAGCAATGAAAAGAGACTAATGTGATTAATTACAAAGCCCCTTCCTCAAGCCTAGCATTTGTCTTTTGTAAAAAATACTTGCACTGCAAAGGCACACTATTACCTATTGTATAAACACATTCAGTATCATATTTTACTCTCATGAAATGGCTACAAAAATCAATAAGAAAAAAAGCAAAACAGTGTTTGCCAAACAGTGAAATGCGGTTCAAGATTTCACAATGATCAAATGTTGAAATTTCAATGTTTCGAAAGATATGAGAATAATTACATTACATCATTACAAAAGCTCTCAGAAGCTAAGTGAGAGTCTTCACACAATTAATCCACCATGTGTGACAAGATGCACTGATACGTGCTATTGGGTGCCAGCTCCATTACATGCTTTTCTGGAGTGTAACTGTATCAAAACTAAAACTAATCTGACCAAGCACCCATTTTGGAGTGTTGAGATTTTAACTCTATCTCAGAAAAAAAAACACTTCAGTTAAAATAAGCAGATAAAGTAAAGTGGCCCCTTATAGTCACACCTGAACACACTATAGCACAGTACGCAGTGTGCACAGTGTAATATTCTTTCTCTGCGTTTAACCCAAAGTAAAGCAGTGGGCTTCTACCAAAAGTGTAGAGTAGTGTGGAAATGGTACCTTGGTCAAGTGTACCTCAGTGGTGTCACTAACAGACCTGGGATTCAAACCCATGGCCTTCTGATCACGGGCAACACACAAACCGCTAGGCCACCAGATGTCCAAAAGATGCCTTATTGTTTAGTTTAGGGGTGGGAAACCCAGCAATATGTCACATTATGCTTCTATGCATATCTGAGCATATTGTAACTTATAGAACAATGGCCAATCAGATTTAATCGTAAATGGAGCATAACTGGAGCAGAAATGGGTAGACATGGGTAAGAAGTGAGAAGGTATTTTTATTTTGGATGTGGTGCCCATGCATATCATGTAAATAAATAAATTCTCACAGAAACTCCAAAATCTTGTTGAAAGCCTTCTGAGAAGAGTGGAAGCTGTTATAGCTGCAAAGGGGGGAACAGCTCCATATCAAAGTCTACGTATTTGAGTGCAATGTCATTAAAGTCCCTGTTGGTGTAATGGTCAGGTGTCACAATACTTTTGTCCATGTAGTATATTTGCCAAGAGTTTCACCCATTTAATGGTTGGTTCTTAAAAGAATTTTTTTGTGGTACTTTTAAAATGTGTGGGTGCGGAAGTTTAAAAAATCTCCACGTAATACCTATTCAAGTGCAGAGTACAAAAAAAGCACCACAAAGCTTTTCATATAATCTTTTCAGGGGTAACATATCTCAGTGACTCAATAAATTAGCATCCCCTGTCTCGGTTTGGCTTTCTCTTGCTGTCCTTCAAAAGTATTGATCTGTGATTCGTCTCCCTTGAGTTCCTCTGCAGAGTGTTGACACTTTATTTAATCTTTATTCATGAGCTATGTCACATACTCCTGCCCCATTTACAAGTCTGATGTATGCAGATGACATAGGCGTTTATTCTCTGTAGTCACTGGCATCATTTATGCTGGTGCTGCTGGGGACATGTCCCCATCACGTTTTGTCACAGCCAGTTTATCTTCCCATTTTTTGAAAGGCTTTAGTTCATTAATGAATAAAATTACTTTGGTACATATTATTATGAGGGAACTCCTACATACTTACTGCCCGGAAAATCTAGAAACTCATGCATTGCTATTAAGCACTCTTATGTATAACACAACAAAGGAGCTTTAGTTTTGACATCCAAAGGGAGGTAACGATAGTGCAATTTTCTGAAGACCTGTTCAGTTCTGCAAATGATAAGGGAGGAATAAAAATTTGAGTGGCCGTGTGCAACGAACGAGACCCGGTAATAGAATAAAAATTCAAATAGAAGTTCGACAAAACTTTTCTGTGCTCATTAACATTGTGATTTTTTAGCTCCATACACCAAGGGAAAGCAGACCTAGGTGAGGCAAAGTGTTTGTGTTATTTTCTTGCAGTTATATTCTATGTATAAGCGGTTACTAATATTTCCCAGCAACACTGAAGCTAAGTTTAGTGGAGCATATGAAGCTAAGGCTTATTAACAAGTTTTGTTGTTGTTAGCTTTGATGCCCACAACTGCTTAGGCTATTGAAATGCTAGCTAGCTATCCTAGTTAAACTTGTGTTTTACATGCAGCAGTTGGCAGAAAGCAGTAGCTGGTGCTAGACAGATAAAGTTAGCTAAACTACTTGTGTATTACAGTCTACACTTACATAAATATTGAGATATTGAGTGTACAACCACAGGCTGATGCGTATAGCAAGGCCTGCATATTTCAAAGTAGCATATAACAATAATGGAAATAAGTAAGTTAGCTTTACTACACTGGGAATTTTGGTAGCTTGCATCTTGCTCTGTCCTTTTCTTGTCCTTTGCCTCGGGATGTGCTTTATCTGTTCTACTTGGCCATCAGTGTCTAATGTCAGCATGTTTGGAGGCTGACAATGGATGTCAGTTCTGTGACAACCTTTGCTGATAACTGCACTGATGTCAACATTACTTGTTCTTACTGTGCTGCAATATGTCTTGGTCTCAGTATATGAGAAAACATGCATTGGTGTTGTCCTTGACAGACATAAAACATGTTGATTTTGTGGCTTTCATAAACGTTTTATTAATTTAACAAACTAATGACTTTCAAAACACTAGATTAAAATATGCATCAACCTTATCATGATGTATTGTGTCAATGTAATGTTAAGGTATTTGCATTTGATACATGCATAAAAAGTACAGGGAGCTTTTGAAAGCGATCTTTAATGGATACCATTTATATCAGCATGATATGGCCCACTGAAAACCTGTCATTACTCCCAGCACTTTTCCAAACAAACTGACACCCATGCCTGCAGTGGAATGTGCAGGAAAGGTGTCAGGCAGGAGCACATACAGGATCATTCAATCAATCATGTTGTCTCAGCTCAGTAAATATAATTGCAGCACAAACGACCAGAAGAACCAGATAATGAAGTGAAAAGGGCTGTGTTTCATATTAATCACCAATATCACATAATGACTGAACACATTCACATCATGACATTTAAAATGATGAGAGAGAATGGGAAGATTTGTCAAACCCAGTTAATAATGTGGGGCTTAATTTAATGTTGGTAACGCTACGGGATGTGTTTAAGACCATGGACAGCTGGGGTATAAATACACAGTTTGAGATGTTCACACTTTTGAGAAATGAAGAGTTATAAATAACATTATACATTTGCCATTGCATTTGGTTTTAACATTTGGTTTAATGTCTAACTGACAAGAATTGCACTCTGAACAACACTCTCCTCTTCATTCTTAAAGCGGCCTGTATCTTATTCAACAGTCCATATAGAAATTGTGGCAAAAAGATTCTCTTCAAAATTCTGATGTCCCAAAAACCAAAATATTTTCACATTGTTGCTGTCATAACCTTGTTGAAACCTTGCATTTCCAAATTGGTAACTTTATATGAGAGACAGGAAACATCCTTAAATTATACCGCAAATTAATAGAAAGCAGCTTTACCCCAATACATTTTGGGCAATTTCGTTTGGGCCATTCTGAATTAATTTTACATTCAATGTAAGGTACATGCAGGGGTTTCAAGGAGTGAAAAAAAATGAATGATCACATGACAATACTTAATATCATTAACCCATAGAACATGTCATTAGGACATCTCTCTGAGAAAAAAAATACATGGAAAATGTAAGATATTAGCCCTTTAGTCCAACAGGTTCTCTGAGTAAAATGTAATGGTTCATCTCACTCCTTTTCATCTCACTTAGCTCTAAAGGACATATTTATCTCTGTCTGGCCTCAACCTGTAGTGCCACATTGGATCAAATGTATTCACATGTTCAAAAAGCCTTAAGGGAAGGCTTCTTCTGTGCTAATGTAATAATGAAAATTAGGTGCACTCCAGTATTTAAATGTGTTAAAAACTGTTCCATTCAAGTAGGACCCCATAAGGTAACAGGTTCATCATAGTTAGCTGTAATATATCCTTTTGACCTTGCAATAACCTTTGTAAATCCAAGATGTCTTCCAACCAAAATCCCTTCCACACAAAGGAGCTGATTACTCACAAGGAGAACTAAGGCCAGATCTACATTCTTTAAAGGTTTACGCACTGACACACACATACATGCATAAAGCTCAGGTTGGATTCTCATGGAAATGGGCTCAAACTGACATTTACTTTCTTCCTCCTTGGGTCTGATGACGTTATCAGGGTCTGGCAGCTCTGGGGGAGGTTTTAGAAGAATTCATTGAGGCTAGAGATGCTTTCTATCAGCATGGCATGCACATTTTATCACCAGCCGCTGTTCCATTGAGTTAAACAGTGATTAAACAATGCATCTAAGTTCATTAACATTCACAGCCACCCTTGGGAGAGAAATACTACAAAGGAAATGTGGTTACAAAATGTGTTCATTTTTTTAGGATTCTCTTTTGATGAGCCTTGGCGTAATCAGATATCCATCCAGATTGACCACCTGTCTGTGATCAAGGAGAGGGGGTCCATTAAATGCAAATTCTCAGGAGCTTTAGTTCCCCAGCAAGACATGATTTATGGATAGTTTGAAGTTTGCCATGTGGTGTCCTTCAAAAACAACAACACATTGTACATTTGATGATCGAGGTGTCATTCATATTGTACTGGAAACATGAAAAACTCTTCTGAATGTCCATTCTGAAGGAGGGTCAGGCAGGATATGTGTTTGTGTGTGTGTGTGTGTGTGTGTGTGTGTGTGTATAATGTTGGGTATCTAAATGCATTTTGTCTATTATTTTATAAGGTATACATATTTATATTTGCAATGTATTCATTTATAAATATGTATCAAATTTTAAGTCATGTATTTATTTATTTTCCATAGTGACAGATCTGGCCTTTTATAGTTAAATGTATTAACATATTATGGACACACACGCAGGCGTTGTACTGCATGTTCATTATGTAGTTATATATTTCAAGGACACAGGATGACAGCAAGGACAAAGCATTCTCATCCTGATCAGTGATCCCTTCATCTGCTGCATGCTGAAATGGCAGATGAAAAGTTCAGTCAGTCTTGTCTTCGTTCTTTTTAGAGCTGAGGGCCAGTCTGTGAGTGCCACCCAGTGGAGAAGTAGCAGCACCATCTTTTGGACTCTGAAGCTAATGGATTATGACTGTTACGAATGTTGACTCTATTCTGTGTTCATTGTTTTATTATACAGCAGAGCTTTCTATGCCTGATGGATAATGAAACACTTGTTGAAGGACTTTATTTATAAAACAAGCATCTGATTTCTAAGTGATGTGCAATGGCAGAGATCCACAGTAAACCAGTTATATCACTGCGTTTCACTGTTTAGCTTATCTCTTTCTCTGGATTTTTCATCCCCAGTGCATTAAATAGCATCCATGCATTATCTTGCTGAGAACGTAATCCCAGACTCAGATAAAGCCTATATCTACATTAAAAAAGCATTTCAGAAGATGATTGCACTGATAAGGCAATTTAGACCATTAATAAGCTGAATCCATGACCAGGACACTGAATTATGGGTTGTAAATGTGTGTGTCCATTATAAGATGGATGAAAAAAGTGACCTATTATGCTTTTTTTACCATCAGAACCTAATATAGTATTATGTAATACTGAGCAATAATGTGTAGCCTCCTCATGCCACCAAAACAGCTCTGACCCATCTAGGTCTCTACATGACCTCTGAAGGCATGCTGTGATATCTGACACCTAGACCTTAGCAGCAGATCCTGCTAATTTGCTCTAAATTGCAAGGTAGGGCCTCCTGGGACTGACTAGTTGTCCAGCATATTCCACTGATGCTTCATGGGACTGAGATCTGGAGAACTTGGAGACCTGATATTTGATATTATCCTGGTAATCTATCCTCTTTCAGTAGGATAATGCACCCTGTCACACTCCAGAAAATTGTTCAAGAATGGTTTGACAATGAGTTCAAGGTGTTGACTAGGCCTCTAAATTTCCCACATCTCAATGCAATTGAGCATCCATGGGATTCACTTGACAAACTAGTCTGACCTATAGAGTCCCCTTCTCTTAAAGGACTTAAAGGATCTGCTGCTGCCAGGTGGTTTTAATGTTATGGCTGATTGGCATTCATTTCTTTCAAGGAGCTGCCTTAATTCTCCTAATTAAAACACAGGTGCCAAAAAGGGTTCCTTGGAGCGACGCCTTAAAAGAATCACTTTTAGTGGCCTAAAGAACTTTTTCAGTTGAGTAGCTTAATTTGAGTTTAACCTATAAAAAGAGGTTTTATGAAATCACTCCAAAGGAACCTTTAAGACTACTGCACTCTTAGGGAATTGCTTGTCAGAGCTTTGATGGAGAGTTAAATACTTTTACTCATTCATCCACCTCTGAGTCATCAAAAAAGATTCCTCTTCTCTCCCACAGTTTGTTTGGCCCATATGGCTGTCACAGCTCTTTTGCTGCTCGTACACACACATGTCTGTTTCTAACCAGAAGAGGATGCTACTCTCTCACTCATGAAGCATGAAGAAAAAGAAGACAGTCTTTGGAGAGCAGCAGGATTGGTATTTGCACACAATAACTTTCCTACAGCTTTTTAATGGGTTATGAAAACCGTCTACTCATGAATGAACAAAACTTTCAGTGTAATGACCACTAGTTTTTTTTTTTCTAGTCAAATAAATCAGTGCCAAATCAAACTTGATTGCTATTATAGACATTATTATTTGAGTCTTTTAATTGGATGATTTATGTGTAAAAACAAGACCACATTTGAGAGAAATCTCCGTTTTCTGTTTCTGAGGACTTCTTGTATTGTACTTTTTTCCAGTTGGTTTTGGTGAATGTGTTCAGTTCAAAAACGTATTTTTCCCTTCCCTTCCCCAGTCTGGTGAAGTCGTTTGAGAACAGCCTACGAATAGGGGGAGGTGCTGTAAGCCTCACGTTTCTCAGTTTTGTTCCAGCAGTGTTGAGTCTAGCTCTCTCTGCATATGCCTTTAATGGCACAGCTTGAAAAACAAGCAAACATGCCATTCAGTTCTCTACAAGCTATGTAAGAACACTATTGACAAACTATTTTCTTTTTATTGACTTTTATTGAAAACTCAAAACTAAAATCATCTTTTAAAGGGCAATGGTCAAACTTCCTTGAAAACTTTAGAAATCTGCTGTGATAAAATATATTTTTAAATTATTTTTTGAAATTTCATTTATGAAATGAGCATAGGATGCCTGTTCTTGTGGCTGATGTTTATTAATAGGTATGTAAAATGGTTATTCCATTGCATTAAACGCGTTCTGTTTAGTTGACAGAAGTGCTGAAATACTGAACGTATGGATCATGGACTGACATTTTAGCGGATGAAACTGCTAAATCTAGTGACTGAGATTTCACAGCTCTAATAGGCCTGTAACTTCCCATGACCCAGCACACCAAAGGTAAGACCAAAAAAAAGGAAAAAAAGGATGGAAATGATAACATACTATACTTTCTAGTGTCAGTAATCCTTGCAGTGTAGTTTTTCTTTAATGTTTAAGCTTTAAAAAAGTATTTATGTATACTTTTCCAACTGACAGGAATAGCTTGGCCTAAATGCTCACATTGATCGAGTCTGTGCAGGCCATTGTAAAGCTGTGTTTTGCAGTCTGAGCATTCTCTACAGGAGGGAATAATTCAAATTTAAAATTAAAAATGAAAAAGGAAACCCACACCATACCAAACCATCTCACTATGTTTGTGAATATAAAGTAGATGCTCTTATAGACTACATCTGAGATCACATAGAATGAAATCAAATTACACTAAATGAGCTTTAGCGTATTATAATGTGCTATAGAAATAAACTTGACTTAACTTCCCCTGATTCTTAATAATAATGACCTTTTGATTAACAATTGATAGTCACAGTCCTATTAAAGTGACATAAGAAATGGAAAACTGTAGCTATCCACAAGCATAATAATTCCCAGGTGATTTACAGCAAATGTTTAGAATACATGAGAGGGGCTATGTACAATCCTAATAAAAGGACCCTTAGCAGCTCAGTTACAGGCTAATCACTTAACCAATTCTATATAAAATGACTGTAGCAATATGATAAGCTGCTTCCTCCTGTAGTGCATGTGACTAGTTCTTCCATTTCTATTTGTGACTTTCAACAGAGATTGGTCAAGATGAGTACAGTAACCTGTGCAGTGAAATCATGCACCATGATATTTCCGAGTCTCTATATGTTGGATCTCTTCTTTTTCCTGAAGAGTCAAAAGTATTACATTTTAGAGACATAGGCCCTGAAAGTGGTAAACAGGAGCAGAAAACTTTATTGATTCCAGAGGAAATTGCTGGCTGCACAGTCACACAGAGACAAGGACAATATAAAATATAATGTCTAAAATAAAGGTCTTTCGTTGTAATATAATGAAATATATAAAAATTGCAATGCCTCAGCTGTAGTCTGTGTTTTCTAAAAACCAGATGGTAAAACTAATCCAGAAAACAGATAATGGCAATTTTATGTCATGAGATTTTACATTCTTCAAATCAGGGAATCAAATCATGTCACATTAAAACATATTAAAGAGCACTGTTTTCCTTCTTCAGGTTATAAAATAACAGTTTCTAAGACATGAGGTCAACAGTGACAGTATTTTTAAGGTATAGCTATTCCTTGGCATCTTTGCTTGGTGTTTCACTAAGTGACCCCCACAGCCTCTGTGCCATGTGTGCGACAGGGCAGCCTCAGACGCTATTTTAGTGTGACAGCACTTTGCCTTCTGACCTGACCCTCTGGGCAATGAAAGCAGGGTGGTTTTGAAGATGCCATTTAAGTTGTGCTGCTCTCAGGAAGCTGCTCAATTACCCTGACCCACCCTCTGGCCCAGCAACGACCACATCATACATCTGAGACCGAGCGATGAACGGCTTGGAGGGCACAGAGAGAGAGAGAAAGAGAGCAAAGGGAGTGAAGAGGCGTGAGAGACAGGGAGGGGAGAAAGAGAGAATGAAATAGACGACGTGGCAGAGAGCAATGCAGCATAGCTTTTGGAGACAGTGAAATTAGCAAAGGTTCATCTAAGGTATTCAGGCTGTGTGAACTGAAGGCCTATGCAATATAACAATCAATGCAAACTTGTAATTCATGTAGAGCCAGGAGCCTTTCATGACATTAAATAAATCTCATGCAGTAGAATGGACTGATCTAAATTTTACCCACTAAAAGAGTAGTGAAAGCTCATTAGACCACCTTTATTAAAAAAGCAGTCAAGTTATGACCCAGACTACCCTCCACAGATGCAAACATACATTTTTTTTGCTTATTTTCTTTTCTAAGAGCAGTTTATAGTATGACATACTGTGTACAGCATTAACAATATGTCAAAAAACTAAATGTAGTGAATCCATAATGTGTTAATCAGTTATTGTTATGTATTAATTTGAGCTCTTAAAATATGAAGCAATGCTGAAATGAAAATAGCTTAAACACAACCTAATCTGCCTTCTTGTAAAAGCCGACCCAGTTTCCAATCCTAAGCTTTACACAAAGATCAGAAAGTCTACTGTTCAGGAGAACTTTGTGAGGAAAATATCAGAGCAAAGAAACTGTAATAGTAAAGAAACGGTCAAAGAAAATGTCACAGTTCCCGTGTTACACAAAAAGGTTTGGTGTTTTTATTAAGATGATCAGGCCAAACTGCTAGTGTCTTCACATTACTTCGTCTAAGACCACCTCAGTATCCCAGCTTCCGCGCTGAAATGGCCTGCTCTTAACTCTTTTTTTGAACTATTTGAAGATGCCATGGAGATCTCCAGGAAGTCCAATGCAGACGGCTGCCAGTAATTGAGAGCTTTCTTAACCCACCTTTCAATTTAGACTTTATTACCCCTGAAATGGTGTGGCTCTCTCAACATGCAATCACACCGCGCGTGCCTGAGAGGAGCAGGTATGACACTCCCCAGGTGTGTAATTTTACTGGGCCAGGCATGGGCTACACTGCCCCAGGCTATGACAGGGACATGACACACACAAAACACACATACAATAATATCATCCAACATATAATGTAGACTGCTGTGAATAGCTGATGTAGGGTATTATCATGTACTTTAAATAGCTTGAAATACTGCATGTAGAGAGATAAAAAATGAAGGCCTGCAGTTAGGGAGCAATAAAAACTGAATCTGACTTGAATTTGATAAATGTTTTGATGGACCAATGTAGTTACTGTAAATTCATGGTTATTCACACGTCTTCAGTCATGTAGTGATTTAAGTCTTTTCAAAACATACATAAAGTCATTTTGATTTAACAGCATGACTATTTCTAAATTTATTTGTCATTAAATATTCATTCACTAAAATTTGTATATTTTCATTTATATTCCATCACTTAACATATGCATCAAGTAGCAGGTTAGTAGCTGTAAATTTACAGTTAATGATAAATGTTTAAAATTCTCCCATCATAATTTGTTGATTTGATTAAATATATTATTCATAATAGACAAACAGAATTACTCATAAGCATGTCATTTGGATTTTTGGCCCACCAGCAAGTCCTGGCCAATTAAGGCGTTTAATAAAATTACTGTACTTGGTAGTGATTTAAACAACATGACTGTCTCTAAAATAATGCGTCACTAAAATACATTACACTAAAACATCACTCCAGTCATGACATCATTCACAAACAGGCCACTGGTTCCTAGCTGGTCTCATTAACTAATGGCACCCCCTGAAAGAGCAAGAGCAGACTATCATGTTTCAGACAGGGAAGCCCATGTATAGGGTGAGCTGTGGGGGCTTGTTTCTCCTGTTTACTTTGGGGTGGGAAAAGTCCAGAGTGTGTAAGTGTGGGAGTAGGAGGAGTGTGGATGTGGGTGTTCCCCTCAGCCCATTCTTTTTTTTAACTTTCCTTTACTTAGTGAGAGTAATGTCCATAAACCCCGCCTCCATCATCATGCCCCGTCGCTGGTATATGCCCTCAAGGACAGTAAACTCCCGGACAGGTCATCCCAGTGACCCCCCCCCCCCCTTAAGTGGGCAGGGGGATAGGCCCACCTACATCTGCTCTCATATAAGCCCTTGCAGGCCATTTTATTCCTTTCCTCTGCTGTGTTATTCCAGACCTGACAGGCTGAGACAGAGAGGGGAGGCCTTTTGTGCCTGAAGATGTCTGTGGAAAATGAATCACAGAGGCTAGCTGTGGGGGGAGGCAGGCAAGAGAAACACACCAGGCTGAAAAAGAAAAATGCCTCTTACTTGTGAGGTGTTCATTCTTTTCAAGCAGTTTTCCATGCATTTAAAAATATATAGGAGTTCCATAGATAATCCACTTTCTAAAAGAAAAGAAGTTTTTTTAGCAGCTCAGTTGAAGGCTTATTATTTAGCAACTTGCAAACGTTTCCTCTATTTGAATATGAGTATACCTGTGAAGAACTGAGATTGGTCAAGATGATCACAGAAACCTGTGCAGTGAAATCAAGCACCATGTATATTTCCAAATCTCTATATGTTGGATCTCTTTCATTCCTGAAGAATCAAAATTATTACATTTTAGTAATGTATGCCCTGGAAGTGGTAAACTGGTCATCAGAATCAGAATCGGAAAACTTGATAAATTCCAGAAGAAATTGCTTATGGCTGCACAGTCACACAGAGACACAGAGACAAGAACAATACAAAATATAACGTCTAAAATAAATATAATGTTATATAATGACATATATGAACATTGTAAAGCCTCAGCTATAGAATGTGTTTTCTAAAAAAAAACAAATGGTAAAAGTAAACTAGAACACAGATTATGGCAATTTTACACATTCTTTAAATCACGTAATGAAACTTTACACATTCTTTACATTATGTAATAACATTTTACATATTCTTTAAATAATGGAAACAAATCATGTCACATGAAATGGATTAAAGAGCATAATTTTCCTTCTTTTGGTTTTAAAATAACAAAGTAATAATGTATTTTGTTAATTAAAAAAGATAATCTATTTGGTTTCCCAACAAATTTTGAACAATTTTTGTAAATTAGTTTTTAAAGTTTAAGGGTAAAGCTTTAGTCCCAATAAAAAGTTTCTCTTAGTCAAAATTTTAAGAAAAAAACCAAACTTGTAGCTCTGGGGTTCAGAGCACAAAACACTGTATTTTTCCATCTTAATGAAGCTAGTTTAGTTGCAGCTGACTGTGGCTAACTCTTGGATTGCTGAGTTATGAAGGTTCTAGGCGGTACTGAGGTAAACATTTGAGCCGTGAATCATGCCATCTACTGGGGCGGCCAACCTAGAACGACCATCTCAGCTCACTATAAATGTTATGTTTTTCTGGGCTGCATTCTACTGTCCTAAATTCTGACCCGTTCCCCCAATGAAGGAGGAGCTCTGCAGCATTTCAGGGTGCGGCTGCCAGAGTCCAAATCTCTTTGGCTCGCCTTGCATGTCATTAAGATTTTTCCCTCTCTTTATGGAGATGTGTACAGCAAGGAGCAGCACGGCTCTGAAAACCTTGCCTTGCATCTATAGCCACGTCATCTGCAACTAAAAGGGAAAAAGAACATGTTGGAGAGAAAGCAAATGTTTGAGTTGGCCTGTTAACCAACTGGCTTCATTTCAACCACTCAAAAGACAAAAGACTTTGGAAGGAGTTTTTCAGAATGGAAATTAGTATCGGAGTCACAGTAAATGAATAAGGTTTTTTTTTGTTTTCTTGGTGTTTGATTACAGCACACTTTATTCCACACAATTTACATCTGCACAGTTTATAACAAAAACACACAATTTAGTGCCATGCATGCGTGTACATGATCAGATGTTCCCCAGAAACTGCATTTTACCAACACTAGCAAGTAAAGTGTTAAAAGGGAGGTCCTTTATGAGGATAGGATGGAAATAGGGGAAAGAGAAAAGAGGAAAATGTGGAGGCATACCAGACATCTTGGAGGAAGCCCAGGCCTTGAAAATGGATAAGGAGTTAAGGAGTCCTCTTTGGTCACCCTTCCCCCATTCAGTGCCTTTTCCTATTTCTTCATACTTCACAGAGTCATTCATGTATTAAAAGAAAATGACAGACAAGAGCACCAGAAGCATCATTATAGTGCTTAAACTTGTTTACAAATCTGCAGAAGTGGCCGCACTGCAGTGCAGACTTATAACACCCTAGTAAACTAGAAGACTAAGGATATTTCTGCCTGTAACTGAGATTGCATGACACATAGAGAGGGTTACCCCAGCACTGTAAACTTTAAACACAGTGTTAAAAAAAATTGAGGAACCCAGTGGTAGTGATGGGGTGGGGAAAAAGGGGAATCAGTCATTTCGGGTGGGCAAACTTGCTTAGAACTTTGTAGTGAACTATGTATTATTCCATTATTGTTTACATTTGACGAAGGATAATTTATTGTAAACACTGTTTGTTTGATTGTCACAACTTAATGTAGGTTAAAGACAACCTGAAATCAAAATGAAAGTTTAGTCTAGTCATATAAAGCGTCAAAGCATCATACCCTACCATTGCTTAGTAAAATATAAGATTAGGACTAATGACGGTATATACAGTGTGTGTATATATGTATGTGTGTATATATAAGGAAAATAGTGCTAACATATAACATGTTTTCATAGTGAAATGAAGACAGGGGGCATTTCAGACTCATCTGTGGTCACTGGGTCCAGTGTGAAGCTCCCTTTGCGGTCTGCACACACTCTGATCACACAAGCTGAGGATCAGACGAGAGAAAACACAGCGCCCATGTTGTGAACGCGGGGAGGGGTGGTCCGGGTCTGCGGCAGCGTATGAGTGTGTTTTTACAACAGCCCGTGGGACAGGCAGAGGAAACAGCACTGATTCCAGCTCAGTAAGACTTCTCCTGCCTGCCACAGGCAAAGCAAATAGCCTCTCACTACCCTCTCAGAGCTACACAAGCTCTACAGCTCGGACACTTCCTCTACCTGCCTGCAGAACAGGAGAAGAGGCCAGCCATCAGAGGATTTGCCGAAATGAGCTGCAGAGAAGAGGAAGTGTGAGTGCGGGTTGGGGAGGTAGCTTAAGCTTGCAGCTTGGTGCTGAGCTTTTCTGGAGCCCATAGGCAGCTAAATTCCACCACAGCTTGCAGCAGGCAGGCATTCAACTCCCTGTAGGCCTGTCAACCTTGCCTCTCAGAGACGACACATAAAAGTATGAGCTCCATGAGATGCCCCATAAAAGTGCCTTATGAATCTAAACATTGCATGCACACAAAGTAATGGAACTGCAAAAATAAGTGAATAGATTAGAGAAAAGTGTTTGTCTTTGGCAATAAAATGAAAATGCACTGCTATGTCTTTTGTCTTTTATGTCTCTTATGTCTTTATGTTCTGTCTGCAAAGAGGGTATTCAAGTAAGCATTTAATTGTGGTCTGTACACTGTACTTTGTACATATGATAATAATAAAACTTCAGCTAAAAGGCTTGCTGGAAGCTAGATAATTGACAGTATGGATAGGAAGTTGAGTATCTTATTGCAGCTGGATAACTGTGACAGCTAGAGTTGGGAATTGATTCAGAAGTGACCACATGATACTATCACAATATTTAAGCCCTAATACAATATTACTGAGACTCTTTACATTTTGAGATATAGCAAATATTGCAATTTGATTCTGCCATTTTTTATTAAAAAAGTTGTGAGGAAAATAATTCACGACTCTCAAATTTCTGCTGTGATGCAGAAGAAGAACAATGTTTTGTGCCATCCTGTGGACTTTAGGAATAATGTTATCAGGATATGAACCAAAAAAAGTATACTGAATAAATGATTTGAGTCTTAACATAAGACTCACCAGATGAGGCAGCCAAAGTTAGCATGGTAGCGACCTGACTATGTAGATCCTTACCTTAGTTTGGATACTTTTCTTTAGTTTAAAGGATCAAAACTAGCATCCTTTTACAATCTATTTTAGCTATTTTCTGATTTCCTTCTCTGATTTCCTTTCCATTTGAATGGCTACATTTGAACCACTAGAATACCTTTAAAAAAGCCACAAACATATTCTCAGATGCATTTGAATAAATCAAAGGGAAATAACTGTTTGGTTGCAGGGTGTAGTAACTGAAATGAGGCCTTCTGATTTACCTCTGCTCTGTAATACAAACCTCTAGCTGTAATAGCAGCTCTTGCTGATATCACAGGACTGTAATTCCATGGTTCTGCTGATGCATTTGAGATATTCTGAGCCTTAAGATTTTAAACTGTGAATATGACATGGGAAATTTCATAATGATTTATGGTCATGTCACAGTGCTTTAAAGGGTTTTCAGTGTCACAGAATGAACATATTAGAGCATCAATTTGCTGAAACCTGACCAAGAGCAGGGCTCAGCAGGAGTTCTCCATAAAGAGTGGCCTAGACAGGACCCTCATTTAACTGCAGTAAAACTTGTGCACTGTAATGAGCAGCTAATTCAAAGAAAGTAAACCTTTTTTACACAAGGTCTTCTGACTCTACCTCAGAGGAGGTAACTGATAGAGGCCGCTAACTGTTAAGTCAACTAATAAAAAAAAATTATACTTATTTACACTGTGATTTTCTTTGTTATCTTGGGAATTATATATAGTACTGTGGATGTTGGGTGCACAGATAATACAGAACTTTCCTGTTCTACCTCTAAATCAAATCTTATTTTTTTCTCATTTGAACTATTTTTTTTATCTTCTTGGCTACTGTCTCTTGACTACTGCCACAAATGTCTGTGGTGAGAAGTCCAAAAGAGCACTTTGGGTGGGTAGGATGGACTTTCCTCTCCTTAGCATGATGTTACCCAGCACAGGTTAGCTGACATATAAAAATTAGCGGTTAGCGCCCCCCTCCAAGCATGTTAAACTGCCTTTTGACATTGTTTTAGTGACAGCTCAAAAAGAAGCAGTGGCTGATTGCACGTGACTCTGAGGAACCATGTGCTCACCGTCACCCACTCAGTGTTGGTGGTCTCATGTGTTTGGAGGAGTTCTAGCTTGTGGGTGGATCTGAACACAGCTAACTTAGAGAGAACTCCTTAAACTGTATGGCTCTATATGATCGCCTGCATCTGCATGGTATACATGATAGTTTTATACCAGTTATAAAATAATGAAATTCAAGAGTTTAAAGAGGTAAGGTTTTTTTTTTCATAAATTATTACCACATTAATGAGAGTCTGAAGAACAGTGAATCTGGATTTCCATGCAGAGTGGAATGAAGCTGGGAAGCCAGAGAATGGATGTAATTTGAGTATTTGAGCAATCTGCAGTCGCACCAGTCGGGGCCTGTCCTCACACACTTCATGACCTGAGGCTCCCCATTCTCCACAACCTCTACTCTCCTTTTAGCTTCCCATGTGTTGTCAGAGCACTGGCATGTGTGTATTTTTGTGGTGCAAGTTTATTGGCATTTATCATTATGCTGTTCAATACTGTTCTATTGTAAATTTTCCTAATTACTTGTCCCACTGAAAAGACCTACCTGCAATTCCTGCAAAATCACTCATTTTATGTTATTTCACTGGTTGTATGTCTTAAGTTATAAAGCATATATGTCTCTATATAAGAGTCAGATTCCAAAGCAGTAGACTAGTAGCCTTCAGCCTAAGATTTTAATGCTGTATTTGCAAAGAAAAATTGCAAAGGGCATATCCCCATTATCAAATAAATAGGTACTATTGCCAGATTGAATATTTATGTTGTGTCCTGTGTCCTGTAATTATAGTACTGCTGCTTTATTTTATGGTGCCAGCAGCTGATTTTTTTTCAGCTTTTATTAAAGACATCCAGTAATACTAAGTACAGGTATCACTGTGGGTGTCCTGTTTGTTTTTGTACAATGTCAGAACATGGAATCACACGCATAAGTCCTAATGTGTATCTCTTTATCCCATATGTATATGTCTGTATATGACTCCCTTTATATAAAAAGGATTAGTAAATATGAAAAGAAAATTTGTTGTTCTTGAAAAAAATGTTAGTCCTGTTTTTTCACTGGTTTCCCTACAAAGAGAAGGAATTTTCTACTTTGCCCTGAAAATATACAAAAACAGGCAGCTACAAGTACACAATTGCAGGGACACTTGAGGCAGTTGTCTAATAGGTGTGTGTAGTGATGCATTAAATAAAGGAGGAGTGTGATGCAAAGTGTCTCTATCTCTAAGTGTCAAAGAGTTATCTATTGTTATCATTACAGCTTCTCTGATTATTAAACTAGCAACACCACACACAACCTTTAAATACACACCAGAGCAAATCAATTGAAGAGTTAACTCTGAAGTCTGCTGCCATGCACACGTGGAAGAAGTCTGATTTAGGATGGAACGGAAGAGAAAACATCATTCTGATGTAGACTCCTCCTCCGCTCCATAACCTGCAGAGAAATCATCTGGCAAGAAAAAGCGTCTAACACTGTGTGGACACACCCAGGAGTCTGTGAAGACTTTTCACCCCTCTCTCTCTGATTGGAATGAGAGAGTGGCAAGCTTAAATCTATACAAATCTATTCTTACCTCAGACAAAATAACTCAAATTACTGGATAATTCGATTTCTGTACATTCAGAAAAGAGCTTTATCATTGTGCTACACATGGGGCCACTCTGACACACTGAAAAGCAGTGCACTGAATTTACTTCTTTCAGATATGTACATGATTTCCACAAAAATAAAATATATTCCTTTACAGTCTTGTGTCAACATTATGTGTTCATGATATACATGTGTCCATCACAAATTGAATGCATTATTTTTCATTTGAGTTGAGCATTACAGAAGGAGCAGTTCTCAAGCAGGAATCAGGACACGTCTACTCTCTCTAAATCAGGGCATTTGAAGAAAAAAGGAAAACAGTAAATCTGGAAATTACAGGGGAGAGGGAGGACCTACCAAATTTTTGGAGTGCAGCTAGAAGACAAAATATCTCCTTCAGTCACTTAAGCCTGCTGCTTTTTTCTGGGGCGATTTCAAAAAAGAAAAGAAAGTATTTCTTTCCATTCTTCAGTCCCCCAAGCTAAAACTCCACAGATTCCTCTTTCTAGTAGATTGCATTTCAGCATTTTACTAATGGAAATCCTTTACTCACAGCTAGCAAAAAGTTTGAGAGGATGCATTTTTGCTTTATATTGTCCTTGGATTAATGTCATGTGTTTAAATGTCTTTGTATTATTGCAGAATAATGATTTTATGCATGATATTATGTGCCAGCAAGGTCATGTTTTAAACACATCGAAAAAAAAAAAAAGTAAAGGATGAGACAGTAACTTTCCTGCGGATGGTTTGAATTGTCTCTGTTTGTCTTTGTTTACAAAGGAGGGAGAGTGAGAGCAAGACTGAGAGAGAGAGAGAGAGAGAGAGAGAGAGAGACAGAAAGAGAGGCAGAGAGAGAAAGAGAGAGAGAGAAAGCAAGAGAGAGGAAAGGTTGAAGATTTCAACCAGATGCTTTAGTTTTGCTCTCTGGAGAGCAGCCAGTAAGCATGTACTCATGCTGCAGCTATTTGGTGGGCAGCCCACTCTCAGCCTGTAGCCCCCCTCTCCAACCCTTCCAACCCTTCTCTTAGTCCTGGAGTTGGAGTTGCTGTTTAGAGACACTTCCATCCTTCATTAACAAACTCTGGAGGCATGACAGTGCCCTTTTCTGTGTACAACAAGGCTGCCTTTCCTTTAAGCTCATTTTAAAAAAAAATGTGGAGAACCACTTTTTGTTCTTTTTAAAACAGGTTCTAACTGAAACATGTCTTGGTCACCTCATTCATGGACAAGAATGGGACCAATGATTTTACCATGACTATAAATGCATTTTGCCACAGAGTTTGCTTCACTGCCTGAAAGTACTCCGAGTCTTTTGAGCAAGGAGATGTTAAGAGCATGGGGGCTGCACTTCACGTTAACAGTGACCATGATTTTCCACTGCTCTCAGAGCTCTCAGAGCAGAGAAGGGGGAGGGACTAGACAAAGGAAAAACTAAAGTCGACAGCAGTTCTCTCAGCTGGAATTTGTGGCATCATCAACCAGACCTGCGAATGTAACTAAAAGCGTCGGAAAGACAGGAGGAGACTCAGTCTTGAATGCTTGAGGATCTTCAGTCTACGGCTAAAGTCTGACTGAACTAAGCAAAGCATTATTAAAGTACACAAGCTGTTAAGCTGACATTTTCCTATGCATTTAAATATGTGACTAATCTCGCTGCATCAGAGCAAACAGAAGTCAGCACCTTAGAGACAAGCACAGCAAGGACTCTGGGATGTAATGTCTTCCAGGTGCCCATTTGATGGTAGACAATGCACACTTCTGACCTTTACCCACACCTGAAATTTGCTTTTATTAAACAGGCAAATAAGAGGCTGTGCGGAGACCTTTAAAGGGGCAGGTGGTCAAATGAAAGGGGGGTGGAGTTAAATATGAGCAGGTTTGGCTTAAATAATTATTAAATATTCTTTCAATTACCTTTTCTGTTGATAAAAGTACATTTTATTATTAAAAGTACATTCTTAAATCCTTTTGACTCAAAGGTGATTTACACATGTGAAAGGTCTAAATGCTGATGAGCACTAACCACTGTTGAGGTGGCCTAGTTACTTAGGAAAGTAAGAAATCACAAACTGCATGTTACCTCTCAAAGTGTAATGAAATTCCTTCCTTGGTCTGGTTCTAAGTCTGGTTTTGATACATCAAACCAGCTCTGTGATGACCTCACTTCCTGTTTGGTGCCAATTTTGTCTGTCACCGATGAATGGTTGCACCGAAAAATCCAAAAGTCATTCTATACCTTGGTCTGAAGATCATTTGTGCCAATTTTGGAAAAGACTGGACACATTTCTTGCCTTTGAAAACTTTTAAAACCTTTCTATAAAATGGTGGTAAATCCAATATGGTGGAAATTGACATCACTGTGTGTGCTGAACTCAGCTTGATCCAAGGGACTCAATGGTACACCATTTTTTTTAGTTCAGTGATTAGGCATTCGGTTCAAAGCTACTTGCACAAAGACTTTAACCTGTTGGTGGTGCTTGATTGTTTAAGGTTCAGACCTGGTCCTTGGTAAAGAGAATCAAGGGAGTGTCCACAATTAGTGAGACACATTTCACAGAACGGTCCTAGGGACCCCTGTAAATACCCCAGCCAGAGAAAGAAAAATGAAGATGATGAATAAAAGGTAAAAAACTAGGACTGTAAAGCGATTAATTACAATTAACTAGTTAATCGCAACCTTGGAAAAAATTAATCGTGGTTAATCACGATTCTAAGTCAACCCAATATATAATATACAATAAACACACTAAGTCATCAGTTTTACAAAGAAGGCTTTGTTTGTTTTTTCCCAACTCTGTCACACTTTTAAAAGCTGTGAGATAAAAACAAAATTTACTTTTGAATAGAAAATGCATAACATCTTCAAACCTGAGAGAATCTCTGTCTTAAGACAAAAACATAGCTTTAAA
>JBBPCY010000142.1:14756235-14795571 GCA_037974405.1 Brachyalestes nurse | reverse complement strand
GGGCGTTTAATTTTCAAATTAATCGCGCGATCAATTTATTTTAAAGCGTTATAGAAAATAAATTAATGCAAATAGTTAACATGATATTTGTAACAGCCCTATAAAAACCACAATGCTTGAAAACCACTGAATATATTACAAACCACCAAAGAAAACATTCTTTATATAAAACAAGTGTACAATGTTAAACACATCCAAACCCTTGATAAGAATTTATGTTTTTTATGGGGTTTTTTTTACCCTCTTCTTCTTTCCTCCCAGGTTGACAGGTTAATTTATTCAGTTCCCACAGCTCTCACAGGGGTTTACCTTCTCAGCTGAACCACAAGGCACTGAGGTGTGAGAACACACTGCCAAGTTACACACAAATATTTTACTGGCAACCAACCTGTCTCCCAGTCTACACACATCAGATAAATTCCAATTTACCCAATAATCATTATGTATACAATGCCATTCACAATTTTAGGACCATTGTTGACGTTTGTAATCAGTGTTTTGAGTAATATAAATCATGTAGGAAGTGCAGTTCAGTTCAATATGCAAACCCTGTGCAACTTTACATGTTATTAACAAGAAGCTAGGAATCAGGGGAACAGCATCCTTATAATTTAAATTCTTCTTGTTTTAATAGTTTCTTGATGTTTACATTACTTACGTTATTGTATAAAACATCTAAAATTATCTTGATCATTTTTATGTGTGTTCTCATGCCCCAGTTTTTTTTTAGAGTTCAGCAGAGCTGGAACACTGATTTCAGAGCTGCTACTGCTGAGGCACAGAAACACCCTTGACAGGTCACCAGTTCATCAAAGTATTCTTATCATTATTTAGGAAAAAATGATTTGAATCACAGATAAAATGATTTTAGGAAGGTTTCCTAGAACTAATTTAGAGAACACGGCTTTCTATCCTATTTATATCTTTTGCATCTAAATGATATGGTTGTTTTTTCAGATTTGGCTATAACTTAATTTACTGTTGTAGACAGATTTAATGTTAAGGACGTTGCCCTCTTTCTCTTGTAGTTCAGCTAAGGATTGGAAACGTTGCGACCAGGAGACACCCTGCTGAGTTTTATTTTTGAGAAAGCTGTACTTAGCGCAGCATTTGTTTTCTATAAAGAAAAGAAGCAGTCATTAACTAAGCACAACCACCAGCTGTAATGTTTATCTAGCTCTGAGTCTTCAGACAGTATACGCCCCATCTCTCCAAGCTCTGAAGGCAGACAATATTATACAAATCTCATTAGATTTAACCTACAGGTCACAGTATGTAGATATTCTAGCAATGTCCTCCTAATTTCTTTATTAATTAAACAGATAAAACTATGATTTCTGTGATTGTTTGGAGGGTCTGACCGTTGTTGTATATGGACAATATCCTAAAACATTAGCACTGCAGTCCAAAAGCAATGATTCAGACTAGCTGCGGAGAAGGACAGGAAGGAAAGCTGGAGAGGGAAAGGACAAGGAATGAGAGAGAAAAACCAGGAGAGAGAATGAGAGCTCTCATATGTTTTTGACCATTTTCTTGGAAGAGATCACATGGTCAACTTCAGTCAGTTTCACTGACCCTCAGGTCTCTGCAGGTCTAGAGTGAGAGATCTCTGCACCAGGTTCTGCTTGCTGCTTTGACCAGGTTCAAGGCACAGGCTCACTCAATGGAAAGAGTGACAACATAGACAGGTGGCAGAGAGGAGGAATCTGCAGACCTCGTCTTTCATTACAGACCCATCTCTCATGGAACGTTCAAATATACAGTTGAGTTGGTAACAAATTAAGTGACTTTGCGAGCTCGACTCGCATTAAAACCAAACGCAAACTTTAAAGTTCAGGTTAAAAGATAGCTGGTACTAACTCACCATATTAAATCTGTAAATATTGTTTCAAACGGTACATTTACACCCCATCCATACAGTCCATATATGGAAAACAAGCTACAAAACAGCCTGTTTTCAAACCATAGTTTTGTTAAAAGCAACACATTTAAAATATATCTCCTTATACTGGCTACAGCAGTTTAGCTTGGCCCTTTCATGTAACTATTCACCAACAACATTAATGGTTAAATAATAGACTTTTGTTGGATTCCATGAAGACCGGGATTCATCAGAACACTCAG
Source organism: Brachyalestes nurse (assembly GCA_037974405.1). Lineage (NCBI taxonomy): Eukaryota > Metazoa > Chordata > Actinopteri > Characiformes > Alestidae > Brachyalestes > Brachyalestes nurse. The sequence continues at coordinate 14,793,447 of JBBPCY010000142.1, read as the reverse complement.
TAACTCACTCAGTAACTGTGATTGGTTGCCCTGTCAGAAACACTATGATTGGTAATAGGCTCAATAGCATATTGCAGTCTTCTCTGACATCAGTTTTACAGAGACTGATATCGTGATATGATTGACATACAATATACTGTGTAGCTCTGCTGCTTAGCATTTGATAATAATAATAATAATAATAATAATAATAATAATAATAATAATAATAATAATAATAATAATAATGATGATGATGATTTTCTAATAATAAGTCTGCACAGATATTGACTTTTTATGGCTGATTCTGATTTCTTTATGGACAATCTGGACAACAATTTTGGCTGATTATCCAAATTAAATTGATTAAATTAGTTAAATAGAAGCTCAACAAACATCAAAACCAAACACAAACTTAAGAGTTCTGGTTACAACTCCAGAGATGGTCAGATCACTTAAATAGATAGCTGGTGCCTTAAAGTTAAAGATTAAGCAAAAATAACCACAGTTTTCCCTTTAGCCTCGATGTAGTCAGTCAAAGCTTGGTATCTGAACAGTGTCCGTACCTTTGGCTAGGTGTACATAATAGTTTGTTGAGCAAAGAAACCACTGAGACAATTGTATCAGAGATAACTCAACTTAAACAAACCTGGTTTGGGATTCACAATGCTAAATAGTTATACAATGCTACAAAGTTTGTACACCTCCAAACTGGTATCTTGGCTGACTGATCTGAGAAAAGGGAAAATGTGTTAAATACGAAATAAATTTGACTGCCTTTAAAAGATCTGACAATAAATGCAGTATAACCAAATAACCTTCTAACAAGAGATTTATCTGTAGCAATTAACCAGCAAGTCAACTCTGCTGCTGTATGTAATGTGTTTTTGTGGCCAAGCAGCTGCACAAAAACCTAAAATCTCCATGCACAATGTCGGTGTGGCTGGAGTGGTTTAAAGCATGCTGCCACTGAACTCTGTTCTGTAGAGAGATGAATCACACTTCACTATCTTACAGTCCAATGGATGAATGTAGACTTGGAGGATGAAAGAGAATGCTAACTACCAGAATGCCAACACTACAGTTTTGTGAAGGAGGGTAAATGGTTTGAGGCTGTTTCTCAGGGTTTGAGAAACAGGATTTTAGACAATTATATGCTTCCAACTTCGTGTTAACTGTTTAAGGAAGGCCCTTTCCTGTTCCGGGACAACACTGCATCTGTGCATAAAGTGGCGTCCATAAAGATATGGTTTGACTTCCCTAAGTTACCTCTGTCAGCAGTGGACAACTGGATGAATTTCCACCTGTGCCATTTGTAGAGGGTGCTGTGTGTAGCCTGAAGCAAAGGTTTACGGCTTTAGCACAGGCTCAGGCTAAGTTTAAAAGCAGCCAGCCATCAAATTGCTAGTAAAGTGGAGATTTGTTAGGCTGGTGGAAGTCTCATTGCTAACAGGTGACAGACACAGAGGATTCTTCTTCTGAGACACTTCCTCTGGGAGTGATGCAATCCAACGAATCAAAGACTTGACCTCTTCTACCCTTATACAAGACAGAAAAGTACAAACATTTCAAAAACTACACATCACATATACTGTACATAAATGAAAATGAATACATCTGAAATGTTAAATGAATAAATAGATCTTTGCACTTTCCTCTGGAATGAGCTCCATTTCCTACTTCTGAAATGTGGAAAAGTAGTCTGGAGGACTCATTTACTCTCAGTGACTTTGGCAGTAGTCACAGCTATAAAAGAAGACTCAAAAATTCTGCATTCTCTCCTGATCTATAACTGAAAGAAATACATTTTTCCCCAGAACAGAGATCTGATCTTGTTTATTTGGATCACACCTGCCTTTTTAAATAGTGTTCTTATTTATTACTTCTCTCTCTGTAAACTAAACCTGCACAAAGACGGGATGCGTAGATATTCTAAGATATTCAGCAAGAATATATTTATTTGCTAATGAGACAGATATGTCTGAGCAAAACCTCATATTTCTCAGGGGTGAGCGGTAAGGTTTGGGGTAATTTGAAAGTGCCAGTTGCCCTATTTTGTCAATATTTTGAATAATAAAAGTTTTCTACATGAACATAAATTAAAAGTTAGGCATTTTTATAGTTCTTCTGTAAGGTTACTTTTGGGGGATATAAGGAATTTTTCCAACAGTAATGATGATCTACCAAGAGATTTTGCTGCTCATAACTGTCTTTTCTTTGTCTCATGATCTCTCAAATCATATTCTTCTTTTGCTATTCTTATAGGCTTCTTGGTTTTCTTCTCTTTAACAACCTTATGGATGGTAAATCTGTCTAACTTTGGTATAAATTGAATTTGATCAATATTAGAAATGTCAGATGTACAGGCTCATTTATAAGCCAACCAAGTTTCCTTTTGGATCTTTTTGTTTATCTCAAGATCTAATTATTTGAGACAAATGAAAATCAGTGCAGTGAAAGAAAACAAAGGGTTCATTTATACTAATTAGTATCTTATTTGAAAGAAACGATAAGAAATTAAGGATAAGTTTGTTTAACCTGGGTTTTTTTTCTGTGGTAACTAGGTAGAAGTAGCCAACGAGCTCTCTCATTGGTTACGCCTTCAAGAGTTCCTAATAATACAAATAATAGAAATCCTAATGCAGTGGAATCTATCATGTATTAATTTACAATATATGGGACTAATTTTGTGAGGAAAAAAAACACTCTAGGCCTGAAAATTCTACATACTTTACTGAGTAATACAGTCACTAAAGAATTGCAACATACAAAGTAAGTGTATGCTAATATGCCTGTAAAACAGAACATGGATTGTCTTTAACAAGTTTCAGATGTCAAGCATTGTTCAAGCATGTTCAAGCATTAGCTTAGTGCTATCATACAATGGATAAATAGCCAGTTTCCAGTGATAGTATGACAAGATTGGGCAACTTATCCATGGCCCACTCTATATCAGAAACCCTATTGGGGCTCTAGCACAGTTTTGACTGAAAGTCTATTAAATATTCATGGTGTGCCACATATACTTGTTTTAAATATTCCTCTGAATGTCTGATCTAATTATCTGATCTTTAAAAGATTCTTCTCACTCTTTACCAAAGTGGTTCTTCAAGGAACGATCCACTAAAAAGTTCTTTAGGGAACCAAACATAGACCATCTTTGGCATTTCTTAAAAGAACCCTTCCTAACTGCTTTATTTTTGAGAGTGTCCATTACATAGAGCACAATACTTTGAGCAATCCAGCATTGGAGTATGTCCCACACACAGCAGGGGTCATCAGGGGTCAGCACTAAGAGCCGCAGGGGTGGTTGTGGGGGTAGGGGGCAAAGAGCTGAGCAAGTAGAGTGCCAAGGTGGAAAGGAGTTCAGTGTAGTCTCCAAAACATTCCTGACTTCAAAAATGCTTTTTGAGTGGAAGGATTCTCAAAGTGAATCTTCTATAGGTATTCTAAAGATGAATATATTCAAGAGCAAGAAGCAGAACTGCTTGTCTTAAATGTCTTAAATGGAGCTCTGAACTTGCAAATACCACTGTGGAATGTGAAGCTGAGATCGCCAGGCAATAACTTTTTCCATACTGGAAAAATCAAACAGACCAGTCCCTCCTCAATCTGGACGAGTCACTAAGAATGTTCTTGTAACCCACTTTCCTCAGGAGGAGAGAAATCAGGGGGAGGTGCATAGGTCTTGGGTTTCCATCACTGATATTAATATTCATGATTAAATTTTTCTTCCTCTACATTTTAGCTGAGGGAGGACCTGTCATTTCAAAAGACTGTTGAAGCAGCCAATAAGCCGACGGCTGTGAGTCACTGTACTTTCTTGCAGGACTTTCATGCTTCCCACACTCCTGGGTGCCGCTTTAAAGAATGCATGCAAAGTTATGTGTTTACACAGTGGTATACAAATGGTTGTCGAAGTTAGCAAGAAACGTTATAATGAGGAACATGTTGATTATTAACTGTTTTGCAGTTTTGCCTTTGCATTAAATCTGGAGTATAGATTTTTTAGTTTGCTCACAAAGCTACAGACAAAGAAAAGGTTTAGTTCTATCCCATCCACAGGCTCATAGTGAGTTTCCCAGATGTGTAATGATATACTGCAGCAAACCTGTCTTTGCCAGAGAGAGCGAAGGAGAGAGAGAGGGAGAGAGAGAGAGAGTTCCAGACAGCTGGACTCACTTAAACTATTCCTCATGTGTAGCTCTATGGAAAAGATTTGAGCATTCAGCTTCACACAGGGAGTCTTTAACCATTTAACGGCACATCCTATGCTAAGTTATACCCCTGTTTGTGTCTCTGTCTATAAAGCTTTTAATACAAGTTTCAAGACAAAACATATGTTGTATACAAGCTGACCTCACCTAGTAGCTATAATGAGCTAAACTGGCAGCTTAATGATTTCATCCCAGCTCACCATGAGGTCCTGTCATGGTTTTCCAAGAAAATAAAAAACTGTCCTGCACTGAAAGATTTTATTTGAAAGATGAGAGTCTTCATGCTCTGACATACAAACTACACTCAGTTTGTCTTTTTTTTTATTATTTACTATTTCAACTGGGGTACATTTGGTAGAAAAGCATGTAAACATAACAGTTAACTTTTGAAAAGTACATCAATGGAGTTTTTCAAGGCTACATACTAGGTCCTTAATAGGTTAATTTGAAGTTTTTTGATAAACGATCTTCAATAATGTTTACAAGTAAAATACCCAACATTTTACTTCATTGCGTTTTGTATTTCTGCTCTAAACAACTTTTATGATGTAGCAGATTGAAATTGAACAGGATTTCAGGATTTAACATTGCGCTACAGCACTGTATATATTTCAGGAGACTGGGAGGAGAAATTAAACTTCACTGATATTCTAAACTGTACACTCATTGCCACACTGCCAATTGAATCAATCAAAATCACACAGAACATCTGCTATAAAGAAGTTACATAGATAAGCTTGTTAAATGCAGAACTGTATTGCCCCCCCCCCCAGGTGCTGCCCTAGGGTACCCATGCCTACACGCAACACACTCAAAAAACGTCGGGACAGAGACTTAAAAGGTTATACAACTAACTTTCTGGAAGGTTCCTCAATCAGCAGATTAACAGGTGAGTATAAAGACCGGGTATAAAAGGACCATCCACCTAAGGGCTCGGTCTTAGTAAGCAAATATGGGCAAATATGGGCAAATATGGGTTGTAGATCACTGTGCAGAAACACTCCTGAGTTGTCTGGGATGAGCTCATCTGAGATGGACCAAAAGACAATGGATATGCGTTCTGTGGTCAAATTAATCCACATTTATGCTTGTTCTTGGGAAAACATTGGATTCTATGTGCCAAAGGTGAGAAAGACCATCCAGACTGTTATCTACGAAAGGTGCGAAAACCAGCATCTGTGATGGTGTGGGGGATTTGTATGTACTGGGACACACCTATTTTTCAGGGTTTGGTCAAGGCCCCTTACTTCCAAAGAAGTCCAATCTTAATGCTTCAGTATAGCAAGACCTTTTGGACAACGCCATGCTTCCAACTTTGTGGACACAGTTTGGGGAAGGACCTTTTCTATTCCAGCATGACTGTGCCCCAGTGCACAAAGCAAGCTCCATAAAAACATGATTGGATGAGTTCGGTGCAGAAGAACTTGACTGGCCACAACCCCACCCAACACCTTTAGGATGAACTGGAACAAAAATAGCGAGCCAGGCCTTCTCGAAATCTTTCCACAAGATTTTGGAGTGTTTCTGTGGGAATTTGTGCCCATTCATTTCGGTGGCTGATAGACGTGATAAGTGGAAGCTGTTATGGCTGCAAAGAGGGACCAACTCCATATTAAAATCTATGTATTTGAATGCAATATCATTAAAGTCTCTGTTGGTGTAATGGTCAGGCGTTCCAGTACTTTTATTCATAGGGTGTATGTGAAGGCACCACTAATTCAGAGGCTTACACTTGAATTTAAAGAGACATTTGCTCCCATCAAGACAACGTCTTTTCCTGGGAACTCTATGTATATTTCAGAAGGACAATGGCAGGCCTCATTCTGCCCAAATTACAAAAGTGTGGACACACATAGAGTGCATGTGCTTGACTGGCTGGTGTCTGGTGCATCATGAAAAGGAGAATCAGAAAAAGACAACCACAGACTCCTGAGCAGCTAAAGTCTTGTATACAGCAAGAATTCTCTAACAATTAAGAAGTGTAATTGAAAAAAAAGGTGATGTGACCCAGTGGTAAATTTGCCTCTGTCCCAGCTCTTTGTTGTGTGTTGCAGGTATCAGTTTCTACATTTATTTCTGTTTTCTAAATAGAATTAAGTTACAGATTTAAATTTTTATTGCATTATGGGAAAGTGCCCCCCTTTTTTTGGAAATGGGATTTGTAAATTATTTTAAGTAAATAGAAATTCATTTAACAGCTTACGGTAGTTTTAATTTACTTAAGCACATAAAAAAGTATCTTGGTACTTTCCCTCAAGAAGATGTTCATATAGTGCGCTTGTATTTTCACTTGAGTAATGTTTTAGTAATAGTAGTACTGCTTTCACTCTCACAGAATTGCGTACTGCTCACCACTGCCTGTGTTACTCAGTGGCCACAGGTATAAATTATCCTTTCATAAACTCTGTAAAACCACTTAGCATAAAGGTGACAATGATGGGACCTACAATAATTCTTGTCAACACACAGATTTCTTTCAACTTAAATTTCTAATGTATTTATGATCACTGCAGACTCTGAAATGTTCCTTTTGTTGGACAAATCCAAGCTGCGACTAAAGGGTATTATATGCTAGGTCTTTTCTCTAAAACCACGGGCAGAGCTATCCACCAATTTGCCTTACTGTGCACTCTGGTGACATTGTGTGGGGATATTTTTGTGCCTTTTATTATGCGTTTGCTGACCAGACTGTGAGTCATGTGGACGGTGAGGAAGACTAACTATGTGTTAGGCAGAGCCAGTTCAGATTTTTTTCCCTCCTTTTTTATGTGAAATAGGTTTCTGACTGCTCTCTCAGACTGAGCATGTATACTGTTTTCGGATGATAATCCGTGAACTCTGTTATGATCCAATAATGAAAAGGCATAACTGAAGTGGTAATCGTCTTTCACAGAGGCAACAGCATTAAAAACTCACATAGGCCTCGTTCAAACAGGCAGCTCAAATCTGTCTACTTTGAGCTGCAAAACGGCACACAAAATCGGACTTTTCTTTCACCAATGAGATACAGGTCACGTTAAATGGTGATCTGAATCAGATTTCAGGATATTCAAGGCGATTTGACCAATCAGACTGGATTTCATGTGTTTTTCCTATCATTCATGTGTGGTGGTTCTTGATACCAAAATGTACTGAACATCACATACAACTTAAAAATAGAGAACTGAAGGCTTTAACAGACATTTAGGTTACATATTTTCCTTTGTATGCTGCATTTGTACAGTGACTTTCAGTAAAGATTTGAATTTTAGACCTGTCTCTGAATATTTAAGGTTAGCCTTTTGACCAGGTCATCCTACTCTCATCTCAGGTTCTGTTCAAATTAAAAGTAAAGTAATAAGTAAAGTTGCTAAAAAGTTTGATACGGTTGTGAAACATAGTACAATCATTCTGATTATAATTCTTAAGGTACAATAATATCACACACCCAAAGCTAAGCATAACTTTGGCCAGTTTGCAAGGTCTCTTGTATCATGAAATATGAACACTCAAATCCATAAATCCATTTAAAGACACAAATCTGAACTGCCCTGCTATGTGAACAAAGCCTAAGAGATCAAAAACTGAAGGCTTTGACTAGTAGTTCCTCTTTCAGACCATTCATTTGGGTGTCGGATTCCTGACTACGTCTCCATTTAAATCTCCATGTTCCCTCATGCTTGTTGACTGATTTTTATACGTCCCAGCCCCTTCCCCCGATCCTCAGGGCAAAAGCTCTGAAGAGCCCCACCCACTCACTTCTGTGGGGCTTTAAAGAGGAGTAAATGAAATGGCCGGCAGATGTACTAGTTCCATACACACTTTAGACTGAGAGCTGGATCCTTTAAAGGATATAAAGAAAACGATTCCTCTTTAAAGATGCTGTTTTTACTCGTTTTACTGATGTTTCCTGTGTCACAAATATAGGCTCAGGAGGGAACACCGGCGGTCATCACATTCTCGTGTGTGCTCAGGCCTGTTCGCTTCAGGACAGAATTCTTTTAAGCAACCGCTTGGTGCCTGTTGAGTGCTGTGTTCCACACTACCACACGCATTACTGTAGAGCAACTGTATGACACATGTTTCAAAGCTTGAATCAAGTAAAAATGAAGCATTTTCAGAGATTGAAAACTAGTTCTGTGCATAATCTCTACAGGGAGATTTAGTTTAGGCTTTTCTGGTACAAGATTTTTTCCCCCTTTTTCATATGGAAAGTTCATCACCGCTGAGCCCAGAGTAAGGAAAAAAAGGATATGTGGCTGGGGCACAGCCTGTAATTTACAAACCTCAGTCTGCCTTCTCCCTCTTTTTCTCTCTCAGTCTTTCTGTGAGTGTGTATGTGTGCGTGTGTGTGTGTGTGTGTGTGTGTGCGCGTGTGTGTGTGTGTGTGCGTGTGTGTGTGTGTGTGTGTGTGCGTGTGTTTGTGCGTGCTCAACTCAGTCAGTGAAATGAGTTGTTCATTATGGGAGTGGATGCTCCTCCTCTGTAATGACCCTCTCTCTACTCTGTCTTTCACACATTATAACCTATAGACTCCTGCAGTGACAGTGCAGCTCTTGTCTGTCATCTTCTATAGCCTCTTCAGTTCAACTACAAGGCCTGAGGAAAGCAAACTGCAGCTGACCTTTGGAACTGTGACCTATCAACACTACAGGCTGTACAATATGTTTTGATTACACTGTTTTTATTTTTTAGTTGTTTAGTTTATTTTTTAGCAATGAATTGTCAATAATTTTGTGTAGGATTAACACACAGTTTAATTTTGTAGCGTATTGGAAAGACTCTTAGAGGCCATTATGGTAACAATTCACTGAAGGCCAATTTCCCTGATGGCCATTTTCTGAAGTAAAGTCACATCAGTATTGACAAAACTATCCTTTATGACTTAGGCTTGTTGGAATAAGACTGTATTAATGCTGAAGTGTTACAAATATTGGCCTTCACTGAAGTGTTACCACAGTTATCATATTTCATAAACCTAGTGTTGAGAGTAGCTTAAAATGAGGTTAAAATAACAGAATTATTACCAGTGCAAGAATTTAAACCCCAGTCTCCCCCATACTAGGCTGTAATGCGAACTATGCTATACCACTGTGCGGTGGTAGTCGCCTAGTGGGTAAAACACTTGCCTGTACACCTGATGACCACAAAACTTTCTACCATTGTGTCCTTGAGCAAGACACTTAACCCTCAGTTGCTCCAGGGGGGACTGTCCCTGTCTGCCAAAGGCTACTATATTATTGTCTTAGGTATATAAAACTTAGTTTATAGACTTAGTTTGCTGTATTTGCTAGATTTTTAAGGTTTTATTTTTAGTGAAATTAACCATTTCATGCAATGTGACGTCTTCTGATCGTTTTATTAGCAGAATTTTCTAAACTGGATAAAATCTCCTCAGGACGTTGCTTCTGCACCAAAGGGGCATGAAAGAGCAATGAAGCTCATAGAACCTGAACATAGCCAACTTGTTCTTTTCCCTTATCTTTAATAATATAAAAAGCACAAGGAATAGCAGGGCTATATAAAACACAATTATTACACATGCTGACCATGAGGACACTTGCGGGCAAAAGGTCAGAGCTCAAGCCTGGGGTGGCAACTCTGTAATGGTAGCCCTCTCAGAATGGTGAAATGAAACTGAATAAGTCTAGGAAAAGCAAATCTTTGTGTAATCCACTATGCACAGCTCTTTTCCACATTGTATGTACAATTTTGTTTTCCCAGCTCAGTGGACTCCATTTATAAATTGTGTGTTAAGTGATGATTTACATCACTGCTCTGTATGCCGACAGCAGTAGAGAACTCACACTGGTTAACTTCACATGGTTCATTAAAGATGCCTTGCTTGGGTGTGTCTCCTACATCCCCAGTGCGGACAGGAGTCCAGGCCATCTGCCCAAGGATAAGCACCAATTCTACCAGCCTGGGAGGTCTGCTAGAGGCGGTTCCAGCCTTTTCCCTGCTCTGAGCATTACTGTCTCTGCACTGCCAGCCATGCTTTGCATGTGCCATTGCTGTGCCAAGAAAACAACTGCATTTCAAGAGTTTTTATGCTGTAAAACTAAATAATCCGGAGCTTGTAACACACATCTGTACAGAGAGACGTCTATTGTACATAATACAGTACTCCAGATATTTCTCTACAAAATATTTGGTGTTTATTACTTCACAACAACCCATTTTGAATTAACTGTTGGGATGTCCTGAAAAGCGGTGCATTGAGATATATCCATATCAACTTAGGGTAAATTAACTCTGCTCATTCATGATGAAGTGTGTCAACCCGGACTGTTTAATAGAATAATGCACACTACAGGCCATCAGTCAGTACAGAGGCCATTTACAAATATCAGTCTTAAAGGCATAGTAACAAAAGCAGACTGTTTAAATGAAAGGAATAAAAAAGGTTAGACAATGGTCATGTAAAATGAATTATGAAGGAATTTTTTACAGACATAAATGTTATAACTGGACCTCAGTGGACTAAAATAAAACATAACAAAATTGCAGGACATGTCCTATCATGAAACTCACAATACACTAAAGCAACTACAGTTTTTTAAGATCATATCTTAGGTTTGCAGTACAATTCAGTTTAACACAGTTGGACAATGTGTACATTCAATTGTTCATATCACATTGATGTATTTTTGTGAAATATATTTAGTTATTTATTTGTAGAGCTATTTCTTTTATTACTTATTTGATTTCATTTTAAAAATGTAAAAAAAAAATCCCCTGATCAAATTCAGCTAAAAGGTGTGTACAAATCTATCAAACACAGTTTAAAGTGTGAATGCTATCTGTCAGTTTGTTCTTCCAGCCTTGACGCTGGTCTGCGACTGCATTAGAAGCTTGTTGAGATGTTTCGCACTGGTATGAGGCTCTAGCTGTGATCATGTAGCAGCTGGTTGGCAGGTGTAGCATACGTAAACTCTGACATGAACCGCTCGTCCCTCGTGCTCTGTGTGTCTGTGGGTGTGGAGTAACCTGAGACGCTTAACAGAGGCTGCTGTGAGACTTTTCCCCACCAACCAGAGCCCAGCACATCTGGAACACGACAACATGCAGCCTTAGCAAAGCCATGCACAGTCTGGAGACTTTGAGGAGAGAAAAGTAAGCCATGCAAAATGGCTGACAAAAAGGACCATTACCAGCATGCAATGCTTTATTTAGCACCATTGTTACTGCACAGTGAGGGGGCTGTATTGGGTAAAGCAGATGGAGAACTTCTGCTTTCTGACCAGTATAGCTTTAGCATGAACATTCTTTTGAAAAAACCTCTTGCGGATCCCTCAAAGGTTTTAGTTAGGTTGTCCGAAACAACATTTCATGATGTTTCTATTTATTCATCTGAACTCTTCAAGCATCATCGAATGCATTTTTTGGCACAAACTCTTTCAACTTTCCAAAGTTTCAGACAGAATGTACTGAACTTACTTCACTACATTCTGCCCATTCCAATTTGAAGTCTGTCCTGTTTCGAGTCAAGTCTTTTCAGTTTCATGATTTTGATTGGTTACACTCACTCTTTGACTTTTTGAGAGCTAAAAGTTCTTCTAGCTCTTAAAAATAAACATGCAGAAAATGGTTCTTTGCTTGATGACACAGAGGAACCATTTCTGTTTCCCTACAGAACATTCCGATGGATGGTTCTATTAAATAAACATTTTTGTAAATGAGAAAATGAGATCTTTTTAATTGGTCTTCACACTCACACACTTCACTTACAGAACTGTCCTTTAGAGAATTAATATGCTTTTTATATGCTTCAGTAGAATCCTTTTACTGATTTAGTCTTAACCACCTGTAACCTAGATCTCTCCTGCAACTTGACGGCTCAGTCTGGGATGAGAGGCAACATCAAAACCTGGAACCTCCTCCATTTTGCCATCTTATCCACCCAGTGAGGTCTAGGAGAAACATTGTGCGACAGCTGTGGCATCACTGGGATTTGTACTCAGGTCTAAGTAGTATTTGTCAGTTTTGCCATAAACACCCTTTTTAAAAAATCTCTCTTCTCACATAGATGTTCAGTGTATGCTTGGAGATCCATTAAATGTCAAGACTAGGTCTTGTTATAGTGTTATAAGGGACTCTTTATGGAATGTTTAAGCATCTTTGTCAGACCTATAAATCAAGGTTTTAAACCTTTAAGACACAAAACGCAGCAGCCCAGCTATTGATATAAGGCTTTGTTCCTTCAAATTAGTGTTTTGGCCCATCTTTGTTTTGGAATCTGGTTCTTCAAATGGTGTTTTTAGTTTAAGGTCTCTTTGAATGGTATTTTAATACTAGTGTAGATATCTACCTCTGGGTATCTCACATAGGAGTTGCATGTGTGTGTATATTCATATTTAAAAGGCTTCAGTTGTTCAACTTTAGATAATGCTGTGGAGTTTGCAAGCCACGTTCATGTTCATGGAGCTTTGGGGGTGAAGCTAACTTTGCAAATGCATCCATGTGGAGGAGATGATTGACACCAGCACCGTCCAACTGCAGCCCGTCCTGACTGTGCTGATTTGAATGTTCTGTAGAACATGATGCAGAACTGGGCTGCTTGGCCATCTTTGAAACACATTTCCTCTTACATGCTCCTCCCCTTTAATGCTCTCCCTGCTTTGACTGCAGGCGAGTTGTCTGGATATTCCAGCAGTGACTAATATTTTTCTGGCGCACTGAGGAGAAGCCCAATGGAAAAAGAATAGGTCCGGCGCCATTTTGGGGAAACTTGTTTTCCTTCAGGTGACTTTCTTTAGCACCAGTGAAGCTGTTGTTAAAACTAAAAAGTGTAAAATTTTCTTTTAACAACACATCAAATGAGTTTTTTACCAAGACAAAATGATTACAGTACTGAAGAATCAAGAATCAACAAAGCAAGACTGTTCCTCCTCTGTGTGTGTTCTCATACTCATGCTGTGTTGAGAAGCTAGTTAAGCACTCCTAGTCCATGAACCTTCCCATCCCATCCAATTAACCAATGAAACAGCTGGTGGGCTCAAGAAGTCTTCTGCACTTCATAAAAGCACTGCAGTTACGAGCAGTTCATAATGCCAACAAGCCCATCATTTTCTTGTATCTACAGTGGGCCGTATTCCATTAAGACAGGGATATAAAGTTGAAATAGTAAAAGAATGCGAGCATACAGATTGGAACTGGTGCATATAACGCTGACATATCTTCAGCATCCAAGCAAAACCATTTTCAGTTTCTGCTTCATTTGACCTCAGTAGCTGTTCATTACATTGTATGAAACTTTCATGATGAACAGACCAATAGAAATGCTCTTTACATTAACTAACATTAGAAGTAAAGAATATTTCACGCCTCCTGAAATACTTTTTGGACATGTAATTGTGTCCTTTTAAAAAAATAAAACTGGGATGCGGTAAAATTCACAGTGATAGAGACAGACAACACCCACTATCAGACCAAGAGAGTGTATACTTAGAGCCCAAATCTTGAGCTCAGCTTAGCTTAACTGTCTTTATTTGGATCAACAAAGGAAATAGGTTCACTAAGTTCATGTGCAACTTCATGGCTTTAAAGCAAATGTGCCAAATTCAGATATGATGCACTGGCTCATATGCATATATGCAACTTTTGAAGGGATTCTGAATTTGGTGAAGTATTTTTTTCTTTCAGTATTTTAGTCTCTGAGTGAACACTGAACGAGAATTGACTTTTTTATGAGTGGGTTTTAAAACGAAGCAGGGGATGCTACAAATCTTTCTCACAGTAACCCTGAAACATGCTTGTTTTGAGTGTGTGCAGTTGCACATTCTGCAGAGGCCCAACTGGTGGTGTGTGAATGCGGAGGACATGTCTGGTCCTGTGGCCTGCCAGAAGCTCTGCTCCGCTCTGCTGCTGACTGTAACCGCGTCTCTTTTACCTGCCTTTAATCCCTAAACCCAACCAAGGACGAGAACTCTTTATGTGCATACCAGGGCTATACCAGGGAGGTCTGAGGAGGTTTAGGCAGCAGATGAGAACAGAAAATGCACTTAAACTCAGGGATGCATGCTTTCCTTGTACATAAAGTAAGGGTAAATAGCAAAATCCTCAGTTCCAAACAATAAAGCAGTGTTGTTTTTACACGTCTGTATTATAGGTGTTTGCCAAACGTTGCCAAAAAAAAAATAAATAAACAATTTAAAAAATCCTACAGTGCAAATGCATTTAGAGGATGGTCCCTGATTAAGCCCCTCGTCTCCATCGGGAGACCCCACACGGGACTATCCCGTCCCTGCTGCTGCTCGCCCCCGCGTAAAATGCGTAAAAGCGCATCCCTGTGCCACCTTGGAGCCCAGTGTCCAGCCAAACCCCTGCAGGGCCCGTCCCGAAGCGAGAGCAGCGCCGGGGCAGTGTGTGAGTGTGTGTAGGGTCTGGGAGACCAAGTACAGCTTTAAAAGCTCGACAATGTCCACGTCCTCAAAAGAATGGATCTCATTAAAACGCTGCATTCGTCATCACGGCCGGAGAGGAGCTGCCAAAACTGAGGGAGTAGGCAGGCAGGAGAGAGGGAGTGCAGGAGCAGCCTGAGAGTCAGATAGAGTTTCCGAGCTCTGATTGGTCCAGGGGCTGACTTTTGACACGCAGTCAAGGGAACCTCCTGCCATATAAATAGGGCCGATTGGACTTTATTATTCTAGCATCACGGCAGCAGGTTCCTGCTCAGTTTGGAGTTACGTGTCACCACAACTGTATGCCTGCTTGAAAGTAGCTAAACCAGGCACTGCGGCACAAGGAGTCTGCATGTCGGCCTAGACATGCTCAGCTTTGTGGATACCCGGATTCTGTTGCTGCTTGCAGTGACTTCATACCTAGCATCATGCCAATGTAAGTTTATCATATGCTCTTTCTGTGTGTCTCTCTTACCCAAAAGGACGCTGAGGATTTTCTGCTGCGCGCCTTTGCCTCGGTTCTGGCTGAAGGACAGCTAAAAAAGCCCGTCTGAGGGACTTTATCTGCTATAGAAAAAAATCCAGAGGATTCTTTACGCTTTTAAAGGGATTCTTCTTGTTTTTTATCCATGGATATATTTCATCACATGCATTTTGTGAAATGAAGAAGAGTCACTTAGTTTAAAAGGGGCATTACTGAAAGGAAGTTGAGAAACCCACTCCGCTGCTTTAAACAGAATAGAAACAGAATAGAAGAACAGAATAGAAAAGAGAATAAGAACTTTTATAGAGCGCAAATCTATAAAAGTTAAGTTTGGGCGTTGCACTCACATCTTTTGTCCCGGTTGAGCCAGACTGAGCGGCTCTGAAAGGTAGAGAAGCGCCCCCTGCTGGAGGAAGGCGGTCAGAGCCTGTTTTGGCAGCACATTCAGGATAACTTCTCTTTTTATTAGAGTGGCTTGCTTTGCTTTGATTTTGACGTGAATATGCAATTTGTTAAAGGTATATCAGAAAATATCAGAATCTTGAAGTACCTTTGGTATCAAATTGACAAATCTTAAGTCTCTTGCAAGTTTCTTTGGTATAAAATGAACAAATTTTCGTTTTCGCACAAGCAGCACTTCTAAAAAGTGCTTGGCAGGGTAAAAGTGGTGGCAGGTTTTGTTTGCACTATTTGAGCTAAAATAGTTTAAAATCTTCGCTAAATGTCTCCAGTGCGGACTGAGTTAGAACTGAATTTGAACTGAGCTTCAAAAACGCACAAAGGCGCCACCTAGTGGAAATAAAATTACATGACAACAAAGTGAAGGCGAGACGAGGCGTGTAGCCCATTTAACCCTTTCCAGAGAGGCATGAGATCACTGGGGCCACTCTGGGGTCCCAGTCACACGTAGGCTGACCGGAAGGCCTAAGAGGCCTAGACACACGAGAGGCATTGGACAAACACTCATACATACAGTTCAGTTCTTTCATCATGCATTTTTACACATTTCTACTATATCAACATTTATTTTAATAATAATATATAATAATAATAATAATAATAATTATTATTATTATTATTATTGTTATTATTATTATTATTATCATCATCATCATTATTACTGACAACATCAATATTATATCATATAAGTAATAACATACTAATAATAACAACAACAATAATAATATAGCAATAACACCAATAATTGTAGTATTTTGCTGCATGTATAATGCTGTAAATGGAACAATATTTTGGATATATGTCTATAAAGGAATGCTGCTATTATTAATACACTGAGATTGAATCATACTTGTGTTATGATGAGTATGTGTGATCAGTCACTTTTTATTCAATTTAGCAGTACTGTGCAACATTCCCTAGAAGCAGGTGCTTTTCTATTTAAACTGAACACTTTACTTCATACATTACTATAAACATGCATTTCAGACCTGCTACAATTAGACAAATCACAATCACTCAGGTTTTGCCTAAAAAGTCAGTAACAGCAAAACCATCATCAGTTCTTAGATGGAAATACAGTTTGTAAGTAATTCAAACACTGAAGCAATATTGAGCTTGACACTTGTATTGTACAGTTCACTATAAGCATTAGTGGACTCATGTGATCTTGAGGAGTTTGCTGTGTTTACAGTCTATAGATACTTGAGCATGGATTAAAGTTGTTGTTTCATGTTTGTTACCAAAACATATTTCAGTGTTGTTCAGTTGAATATTTCTAACTGAGCCCCTCTCTCTCTCTCTCCCTCTCTCTGACTCCCTTCTCCCTCTCTGTTTATCCATTTTTCCTCTTCTCCTCCCCTGTTTCATTACACAGCGGTCAGTACACTTGCATGGAGTTATTCTTTAGTAGGCTGATAGAAACTCTTACCTTTTTTGTGTGTGTGTCTCCAAAAAGGACGATATTCGGCGAAAAGATCCTTCCCAATCTGACCAATCTCAAATACGCCAAGCATCTCATATTATTAAAACATTACTGCTGGATTTTTCCCCCTTTTCCTGTCAGGGAGAGGTCTGAACTTACCATTGGCTAAGGTGAATGTCAGTGAAATCAGAAACCACCCACCTCTGCTGGGCACAATGAGCCTTTTTAGATGGTCTTCTGAAGGGGAGGCCTTTAGACAGAATCAACACAGGCCCAGGAATTCCTTTAACATAGAGCAGCACTGTGGCACAGCAGTGCTTCCACCAGAGGGCTTGTGGCACATTCAGCCATCATATCCAGCATTTTGTGTTTGAGATTGAGGCAGATTGTTTGCCTGAATATCAGAAATCATTTCTTATACATCTCCACATGACATCTTGGTATTTACTAGCAGAAGAAAACATACTGAATCACGGCCGTGTCTCTGAATTTTGTTGAGGCCTGCATTTGTCGAGGCATCCTTCCTGAGTGTATGGCATATAAGTGTAATCAGTGACGTCTAATCACGTGCCTGATTCAGTGCTGTTTTCTTATAATCCACAATACTTGAGCATGTGAAGAGTGTATGAATGAGCATGCTTTGCTGAGAAGTGACAACTAATAAGCATGTGTGCCAGTGAGATTATGCCATAAATGCAAGCTGATTGATTGTTTGCAATTGATAGCATCCTGCAGACTGAGTTATATAACAACTGGAAAGATGGATAAATAAATCTTGTATTTATTTATTTTCCTTTCTATCTAGGCTTATCCAAAGGTGAGCATTATTTCTTATGTTTGTGGTGGTGGTTGTAGCATGGTATGCGTGAGCTTGAGACTTAAGTTTCCATGTGGATGTTTCAGTGTGCCACTGAAAAGGGGCTGAACCAAAATCACTGAACTTGTCGCAAGCTCACAGTTTTATGCATCCCCACACAAAGCATCAATTTAGTCTTGCATTATGGATTGTGCACTCTATTGAATGAAAGTCTATTGGAAGCATGATTAGAAAAAGGAAAAAATACATTTTCTACAGTTTGTGATTATGATTGTTTTCATAAATAGGGCCCCAGGGGAGCGAAAGGACCTCGAGGTGACAGGGTAAGTGCAACAGAAAGACATCTAACAAGGAACGAAGTGTAGACCTGATAACCCTAGAGAGATGGGATGAAGCCCCCTATATGGGATGAAGCCCCCTAGTGGACAGTAAACAGGTTAAAGATTAGTAACTGAAGTACGTGTTTGCAGTGTAAGGGGTTAGTACAGAAAATATCTGAGGGTTGAAACTATAGAAAAAACCTGAGGATTGAAACTCATGATGACTTTATGAGTATGAGTGCCTTCGAGGATTTACTGACTAGCCAGTTTCTTGTTCTGGGTTAAAACAGGTTTCAAACACCATAAAGTTCCCTTGTAGTAAACTCAGGGCAGGTTAGAGAGTTAGAGGTGCAGTTGATGCTGCTGTGCAGATTTCAGATTTGCTTTTTAAAGTCTAAAGTCATTGTCCTTTCGCCACCAGGGTCCTAAAGGACCAGATGGAAAACCCGGCAAACCTGGACTTCCCGGGCCTCCTGGCCCCCCTGGCCCTCCTGGACTTGGTGGAGTAAGTTTTCACACTGTTTTCTCCGTTCATATCAAACAAACTGCGAGCTGTTATAAAGTTCCCATGTTCCGCTGACCTACAATGTCTGCATACTGTTTTTTGGTTTACATCACATGACCTCATTCTAACCTGTTGACCCAATGACCTTTGACCTTTCAAACTGTAATGGGTTCTGGTGTAGTTATGTAGAAACAGTTGTGCTCATACTGTGCTGTATTCAACCTCTATCTGTTCAATTAGCACAGATTCTACTTCTTTATACTACTCATTATTTTCTGAGTAAATCAGAGGAACACATGACAGTGAAATAATAATAATTGTTGTGAACATTCACATAACTGTCTCCATGTCTGATGTTGTCTTTTTTCCCTCACATATATGGAAACAATAATCTATATTAGGCGAATTAGCTAAGAGGAGTCATTGTTTTGCCTTTGAACAGAACTTTGCTGCTCAGTATGACGCTAAAGGACCTGAGCCTGGCCCTGGACCAATGGTGAGTGGCTACAGTGATACAATGAGACACCAAAACACAGTAATCACAATCAGCTTTAGTCACCCTCTATCAGGACCCACAGTCATGGTTATGCATATTCATACATGAACAAATGACGGATTTAAAATGAATGCCCATTGAGTTCTTATCCTTGTTTTTCTATAAAGGGTCTGATGGGACTTCGTGGCCCTAGTGGATCTCCTGGAGCCCCTGTGAGTGCCATTTTCAGTGATTTTATTATAGATGCACGTCTACAGGAATTTCAGTTTAATGACAGTATCTTATATGGTGATGCTATTGTTGATACACACACATGCATCAAAATGTCAAATGTAAACACCTGAATGATCATTGCATAGAAATGTAACATTTGTAAAAGGCGGTAAATAAAATAACATAGAGGCCCAGCGATGCCTTAATGCTCAGCCCATTCAAGTACAGGAAATGCAAATGTGGGTTTGAATTAATGGTTAAATCTAAGCATTGCACTCCCTTTCTCTCTCTATATATATATTTATACACATATATACATTTATACATATATACAAATGAGTCCTATTTTGTTGTGTGTCTTTTAGTGCCTGATGACTATGTTCGTTTTGTTACATAGGGACCCCAAGGACTCCAAGGACATGCTGGCGAGCCCGGAGAACCTGGACAGGCTGTAAGAAAGCCCTCAGTTTAAATTTTTTTAATGGACTGAAGTCTGACACAGGACTGACCACATTTTAACTTCTCTTTTTTCTCTTTTTTGCTCTTTCTAAAAGGGTGCCATTGGTGCCCGTGGACCCCCTGGACCTCCTGGCAAGCCTGGTGAAGATGTGAGCAAAATTTCCATATTTCTTATTTGAAGTCCAAATTTCATTTTAAACTACAGTTTAAAATTTGGAATCACTGCTTTCATTAACATAAAAATTATTGTGCAACAGATACATAAAACTGTAATAATGTAGTGGTATTGCTCCATGATTTCATAGATAGACAACTGTAAAGAATTAAGAATTTTTGCAAAATGTCCAGAATGATGAATGCACCTGTTGATTATTTTGTAATAACTGAAGATGCTGTATGACATTAAGAAGTGAAATCTGAAATGAATATAATTCTTTAAATGAAAAGATTCAGTGGCTAATAAGAATGACTATAAATAGATCATTACACTATAAAACAGAGTACACAAGATAGGCAATTACAATGCATTATTTATTAGAAATGCATGAATTCTTATTGATCCACAGTAGTTATTTGACTAGTGATTCAGACATTTGAAAAGTAGGGTATGTTTTGATCTGACAAACTGGTCTGCTAGTATGACAATTTGTGCCCAAATAATTGATAAATATATCTGATGGCATAATCTGTAATCCTGTAGGGCAACAATGGCAGATCTGGCAAGCCCGGAGACAGAGGACCTGCTGGAGTTCAGGTAAGGCCAACATTTCAAGAGGGCATTATTAATTACATTATCAATGGGAAGGTGTTATGAATAATGAAAAAAACATGTTATGAAAAAAATATGTTCTGTTGTGGAACATCTGCTGTGGAAAACATAGTCAAATACACTGTGCATTTAAAGAGATGATAGATAAAAGGACAAAAAACACCTAGTAATCTCTTTTTGTCCTCCTTTTTCTCTCTCTTTAAGGGCGCCCGTGGATTCCCAGGAACCCCTGGACTTCCTGGCATGAAGGGACACAGAGTGAGTGGCTGATTTGGAAAGCTGGTGATGTTACATATTCTTGGAACCAGATGAGGCGTCTGGGACTTCTTTTCTAGCAAGACCAGGAGTATATACTAGAAACATATATTTTAGAAACTAAAAATTGAATGTGATGTTGAAAGTGAAAGTGTGACTGAAAGGAAAGCTACAGGAAGTGGACCTAAACTGTGACATGGTTCTCCTCAGTGATTCCTTTTCTCTGTGTCACAGGGCTACAATGGTCTCGATGGACGCAAAGGAGAGCCTGGTGCAGCTGGCGCTAAGGTATAGAATCAGTAATGATATATTACATGACACTGTCACAGTCAGTCACTCTCTTACCAGAAGCTCAATGAAGACTTGAACCCTCATTCCATTTTCTCTTTCAGGGAGAGAACGGTGCTCATGGTGCTAATGGAACCCCCGGACAAAGAGTAGGTTATCCTTTACAAAAGAAATGCCTTTAAATTTCATTTTCCCTATAAGCTCATTTTGTTTTTTATGTTTTAGTAATACATTACCTTCTGAAATTGTTTATAATTTTAATCACTTGCAGTGGTCATGCTAAAGCTGTCACACATAGTCACGTATCATTACTTCATCTTGGAATCCACTAAATGCTTAGGATGTGTGTGTATGTAGGGTGGTCGCGGTCTGGCTGGTGAGAGAGGTCGCGTTGGTCCTGCTGGTCCAGCTGGTGCTCGTGGTGCTGATGGTAACACTGGTCCTGCTGGCCCTGCCGTGAGTATTTGATCAACTTTTCTGTATCCTGGATAGATTGGTTCTTGGATTTTGGGACTGGTCTAAAATGACCCCATCTCTGACCTTTCCTCCTAGGGTCCTCTGGGAGCTGCTGGCCCTCCAGGTTTCCCTGGTGCCCCTGGACCTAAAGTAAGGCTCATTTCTGGTTGCTAACATGAAAAAGAAACCGATCCTTCAGTTTGCTGCGGATACAAATTTAGTACTCCTTGTGTGTGCACCATATGCCACCTTATTAGTAATCACTGTGCAATAAAGTCCATTGTTTTTGGAAATAAGATTTAAAAACACATGTTGGATGTGAAGGTTGAAAAAACAATAGACTAAAACTACAATTATTTTGTAATATGTATTCTTAATGGTACACGTAAGTAAGACAGTTGTGCTTATATTCTGTTACATATATTATTTAGGAAATTATGTAGATGTTTGAATGAAGTAAATTCAGTGCATAGATGTTTTTATTGTAGCTGTTTTATTCAGAGGGTACATAAAATGACTTCCACTGGCCCTGTTATGTATTAACTGTGGAACTGGTGGTAGAAACTAGGTGCTGTGACCTCATTATTGACTCTATGTTTGGCAATGTGTTTGACAGGGAGAGGTTGGAGCTGCTGGCCCCACTGGCCCATCTGGACCACAGGGACAGAGAGGAGAGCCTGGACCCAATGGTGCTGTTGGCCCTGTTGGTCCTCCTGTAAGTAAATGTATTAATTGACATTTAATTAAAGTTAACGGTTATTATCAAAGCAATGCATTCACACACTCTGTTTGCCCTTCTGTAGGGTAATCCTGGTGCCAACGGACTCAATGGTGCTAAGGGAGCTGCTGTAAGTATTAATTAAGATTGTATTCGGACTAAAACAAAAGGCAGTGCCTCCAGAATTAGCCAGAACCCTTGAATGCACTTAACTGACTAGACAGTGCAGATACATATAGACTGCTGTTAAATTTATCTTGTTGTTGGAAGTGTGTTGCTAGTTTCAGTTAGGATGAATGTAGAATGTGTGACTTCACATTAGCTTATGTGTTCTAGAGTTCTAAATAATAATAGGATTATCTGTAGAAACAGGTTACATGAGCTTAATCTGACACTCTTAATAGTACTCCTTTCAAAGTGAATACAAAAATATAACATGTTTGATTTAATATAAAAAAATCAAGGCATAGAAATATCAGATAATTGGTTTGATTTGAAAACATAGTTTGCCAAACAGGACAAATGATTATGTATGATATCATAATTAGACTAATCATTATTGAAAATGATCCAAAATGTTATTTTGAAATGCCATTGTTTATGTATATGTATATATGCTGCCCCCATAAACAGAAAGTGGGTGTGTTAGGCTGCTTTGTTTTGGATCATTGAAATTATAGGTATCCAGTCCTGAATTAATGTAACATTTTCATGTAGTGACGAAGCAGATTATGGCTTCATATCTTGAAGCCATGTTTCAGTTTTAGAATTTTTAAAAATAAATATAAATGAAGCAATGAAAAAGTAGGTTTGTATTTTAAAATAATGTTTCGTGAATCATGTCTTGCTCTGACACCTTAGTGTCTATCTGATGTATTTTCTAGGGAACCCCTGGTGTTGCTGGTGCTCCTGGTTTCCCTGGCCCTCGTGGAGGCCCTGGCCCCCAGGGAGCTACCGGACCTTCTGGGCCTAGAGGCCTTGCTGTGAGTTTCACCTTACCATACTTTCTGCCTAATGGGCTGTTTTCTAGCATACACAGTTGAATTAACTGCGCCCATCTTGAACAACCGATACTGACAAGTACTGATATCTTTTGATTGCTCCTACCCATAGGGTGACCCTGGAACCATTGGTGTGAAAGGAGATGCTGGTGTCAAGGGTGAGCCCGTAAGTACGATAAACATACATACATGAACCTGTGATCTCCATGCACATATTAAAAAGGAGGTTTTTCTTGGTCTGTCTTGTTTCTCTTACACCTGTCCCTTTGTTATGTTTAGGGTAGCGCTGGTCCTCAGGGTCCTCCTGGTCCTGCTGGTGAGGAGGGCAAGAGAGGCCCAACTGGTGAGCAAGGAGCTACTGGCCCCCTTGGTGTGCGTGGACCCAGAGTGAGTTGTGTTTGATATACTTTTGGTAAATCAAGCTATTAAACCTATATATGGATGTTGCAGTTTAAAGATCTAAACTTCAAAAGTCTCTACTTTCAGTGATAGATAAACAGGTTTGTTTGTTCCAGATACATGTAGAAAATGATTCTAGTATGGAGCTCTGACCCTACATCATATTACATAGTTTCTCTACTCATTCCATCACGCAGTCCCACTAAACATTTTCTACTGTTAGACAATGACTTATGGTTAACTGGCATTACTGGGGTTCAAACTCACAATGTCCTAATATTGTGAAAGCTTACAGACAGCCTCTAAGATCACTCAGATTCCTGTCTCGTATAAGCTTACATACTTAAAAAGCTGTGAGATACTGGGAATTATGTCTTCTGGTAGTTAAAATAATGTTCTTTCTAACATAAAATCTTTCAAATTAATTATATGGCAAATGATTTTTTTAAGCAGTAGTGTTAGACATTTCAGAGATATAGTTAGAAAGCTAAATGTCCTCACTGATACTACTTTAATAGGATTAAATGAAAACTGTTGAACAAGCACATTCATGCTGACACTTTGAAAATTCATTAACTTCTGTTCTCTTTTCCATATAGGGAGCTGCTGGAACTCGTGGTCTGCCTGGTCTGGGTGGTAGAGCTGGCCCAATGGTAAGACTATGGCTACCTTAGATACATAACCTTTACTTCAAACAATGATAAGCCATATAATTACCAGTGGTTATACCTGGACAGTGTTAGTATAATGTTAGATAGAAATCTGTCAGTAAAAATGAGACTGGTACTGCCAAAATTATACTGGCAATATTAAGGATTTACAGAAGTACAAGTATGGAAGTAGATGACATTTTGAACACTGACAGAGAAATAGGTCATTAAATTGTGTTATTTTTTCTCCAGTTTTAAAAAATAACACAACAAGAGAAGTGATGGCCTTACAGTTAAGTTGTGTGGCGATACTGACAACTAAGCTTTCTCTCCTAGGGCATGCCCGGCGCAAGAGGTTCTGTTGGTGCCGCTGGACCCCGTGGACCCCCTGGTGATGCCGGCCGTGCTGGTGAGCCTGGTCTGACTGGAGCCAGAGTAAGTATTTCACTGAGAATAGAAATCACACTTGCTAGAGTGTTTCATATTTACATTCCCATTGTTTTCATTGCAAATTCACATCATCAGTAATGTGATCAGAGTATATTTGATGGCCACTGATTGTTAATTTGTTCTTTCATCACAGGGTCTCCCTGGCAGCCCTGGCAGCGCTGGACCCCCAGGAAAGGAGGGACCTGCTGTAAGTCTACATTTCTAAAACAGATAACTCAAAGATACAGAGGGCATTCCAGTAACACTGCACTCACTGTAAATAGACACATAATTACATATACTTTACATATTAAAACATACAGATGGCACAAGAACATCAGTTGAAAGCATATAAAATGCAGTAGACAATAGCATCAAACCATCAAGCATTTATTTATTTTACATTATAACATTTTAGTCTCACAGGCTTAAGGAAAAACAAATGCTTTTCTAATCCCTGTTGCTGTGTGTTTCAATCTCCAGGGTCCTTCTGGTCAAGATGGTCGCACTGGCCCCCCTGGCCCAACTGGACCCAGAGGACAGCCTGGTAACATTGGATTCCCTGGCCCTAAAGGACCTTCTGTAAGTAAAGGCCATTTTACATGCAATGTTCTCTGTCATTATTCTTAGTAGAAAATACAAGATCAGAAGTGAATGTTACAATGAATTAAAGTTACAGAGTGAGATTCAGTAGGTTCTAATTATCTGTGTCTATATTTAGGGCGAGCCTGGCAAACCCGGAGAGAAGGGCCCAGCTGGTCCTCCTGGTCTGAGAGTAAGCATCTTCGAATTTCATACACACCATATTCATCCGTCTAAATCAAATTTTTATCAAAGCGCAATTGTCCACCAACTCATTCAGCTGTTTTCCTTACCAAGGGTCCCCCTGGTCCTGATGGCAACAACGGCCCTGCTGGTCCTGTTGGACTTTCTGTAAGTAGAACAGAATCGTTTCATCAAATTGCTAGAAATCTGGTTAATTGAGTGAAATGTGTTAATGGTGATTTGTCTCTGGTATGCAGGGTGCCTCTGGTGAGAAAGGAGAGCAAGGACCCTCTGGTGCTCCTGGTTTCCAGGTTGGTTCCTTGACAGTCATTTAGAAGTTATGTTTAGTCTTAGTCCTGGTCCTAAAAGGAAACTCAAACTCAAATTATGAAAAAGGGATCACATTAGTTTGATTCAGGACATAATTCTGTAGTATTTGACTCTGGGGCAGTTAAATTCGATTCAATAGTTTTGCGGCATGTCAGGTAAATAAAGTAACATTTTTAACGCTTAACTGCTATTACTGACTTTTTTCCTTTGATAATGAGGTTTCTTCTTATTATTATTATGGTATCACCTTATACATTTTGATATAAAGGTCAATCAAACTATACAAAAATACTCTGTGTGTGTGTGTGTGTATGTGTATATATGTATGTGTGGGTGGTTGAGTGTGTATAACAAAACTACCATTTTCAACAAGAAAAATAAGCTCTTACTTCTATTCTGTTTATATGTGTGCATGTATGTTAGCTTAGTGAGGGGTGATGAATCTGTCCTTGAGACAGTAATGTGTATGTCAGTAACTGTCAGTGTTTGAGTCACTAAGCTTCTTGTATCGTTGCAGGGTCTTCCTGGGCCTGCTGGACCAGTTGGTGAGCCTGGAAAGGCTGGAGACAGAGTGAGTTCTTTTTAGAAGGAAATTCATGAACACAAACATATATTCAACCTAGATGCATGAAGAGATTGATTGTGTTTAGTGATATTATAATAATATGTTAGCATTATCTTTCTCGGAGAACATTTTGTAATATGCCCAGTGGACACACATGTAAAAATATATTTTTAGCATCATAACATACTTCATAGCGTTTTAGGAAAGATGCGTGAGACAATGATCTTACTGTTATTTTTCATTAGAAGAATACAGCAACTTACCAATATGTACCATTTCCTAACAGGGTATCCCAGGAGACCAGGGTGTTGCTGGACCTGCTGGAGTGAAGGTAGCTTACGTTTTCTTTTGTTGCATATACTTTACCTTCTAATCCTAAAACAAGTTACCGGATTAAAGAACATTTTCTGGCTCCTTTTTTGATTCTACATAGGGAGAGCGTGGTAACCCTGGACCTGCTGGTGCTGTTGGAGCCCAGGGACCTATTGGTGCTCGGGGACCTGCTGGTACTCCTGGTCCTGATGGAAGCAAGGTAGGCTGCCTGCTGTGCAGTGGCTTTTGGCAAAAATAATCATAATGTATGACTTGAAAACTTAATTAATTATGTTTATATGTACTTTTTAATTGACAGGCATTATGTATTAAATTTTAGAAACCATTAAAACATCAATGTGAGCCATGAAGGGAGCTGATGCTGATGATTTCCCTGCTGCTTTATAATTAGATAGCAACTCTCACTATCATTGTCTTTAAAATTAAATTGTTGTCTCTTTTCAGGGAGAACCCGGTGCTGTTGGACCTGCTGGTGCCCCAGGAGCCCAAGGAGCTGCTGGTATGCCTGGTGAGCGTGGTGGTGCTGGTACTCCTGGACCTAAGGGTGAGAAGGTCAGTTCTGGAGACAGCCATTCATCCATCTTTTATTGGACCTTGCATGTTTAGAGCAGGTTCTGCTGCTCTAGCTCAGGCCTTTCCCTAACATTTGTTATGAATAGATTGAATGTGAATAGAATTTATATCAGCCCGTCTTGACAGTGTCTATGGAAACAAACTTGTACAATGCAATTATAAGCAGGTTTTATTTTCTATGTTGGCCAGTTTTTTACACGCAAGCACAAAGTTTAGATCTAAAGAAGGTTTCTTCTTTGACCTATTTCACAAACAGGGTGAGGCCGGATACAGAGGTTTGGAGGGCAATGCTGGAAGAGACGGTGCCCGTGTAAGTTCCAACTAAAAAAAATCAACATTGTCACTATTTATATTAAAATGTCATTTTCAGTCCCTCTTATTCAAGTTACATTTTTATTTACCAGGGTGCTCCTGGACCCAGTGGACCTCCTGGACCAGCTGGTGCTAATGGTGACAAGGTATAAAATATTCCCTGTGTATGTATGTATGAATGCTGAGAACAGTCACAATCACCATAACCCTGTGGACGACTTTGCATATTTGTCAACAATTGCATTTCTTTGGATTAGTGGAACATCAGAACTATTTTAAGGAACATCAAAACGTTTTTCAAAATGACTGCATGAAGAATGGAAAGACATCTCGACCTGAAGAGACTTGAAAGAAGGTTCAAGAAGTTGCCTTGATCAAGGTCATTCAAGGCCTTTACTTTTGCCCGACTTTACACTTGTGACCTCTGAGAAGTCAGTGAATTGCCACCATGGATATCGAACATGTGCTTACCTCAACATCGCCCTCTGCTGGACAAGTACAACATAGCTATGGAGCTATCATGTTGAACATGAGGAGAATTCCGAAGCCAAAGAAAAGCACCAAACATTTTGTTGAATATATTTTTAAGTATTGCTTTATCCTTAGGAATCCAAACTGCTATTTTTATACGTGCCACACACTTGATAAACAGACCTGAAAAAACACTGCAGTCAGGTACAAATTAAGAAAGAGGAAGCACTTATCATGTCACACTTAAAAACTTATTTGTACTTGAAATAAATAAATAATAATTTAACATGTAATAACAATCTAACATTTCAAATAGTGAAATTTAACAATTAAATTAATATAATAGCAAAACAATAAGTTAACCTAATGTGACATACAGGTTACACAGGTCAACAACAAAAGAAATTTGTAATCATCAGAAACCACAACACACTTTTCTAAACCAGTTTTTCATGCTGATTTCAGATCTGCTTTCCGTTTTTTTTAGTCACATCAACTTTTTGAATTACAAGTAATATTAGATTTGCAATAGACTTGCATGCGGTTTTTATTAAAGTGCTGGCACCAATCAAGTAACTGTTTCAATATTTCCAGTGCGAAGTCAGATAGATGCACACTGTGGCACAGATATAATGATCAGTGTCAGTCAAATACCACTGTTTCTTCAAAAACGATTAGCATATGATCATTATATGCTAATTATACCAACTATCATACAATATATAACTAGCTTCATGACAAAAACTGTACGTGTGGGAAGAACTAAACACAGATTTGAAATTAGCATGAAAAACCCTACAAAACCCACAAAAATGCACACTTTTAAAAAATGTAAAATTCTACAATTTTTGTGTTGTTTACCTCATTTATCCTATATTTATCTTGTTCATTATTAAACTGATCTGTCTCAGATCATCTTTAGTTATACTATTAAATTTAATTTATTATTTTGCTGCTGAGCAGCAATAAAAATAGAAGAAAATGAAAACAGTCATCTTTAAACACTTCCATTACTGTTTTTCTCTATCACTTGTCAAGCACTTTGAGCCACTTCCGTATTATTGTTATCATTAATGATTGCTTAATGGTGGTCCTGTTGGATAATGTAAATTCAATGTCCACCCTTTTCTGCTTAAAAGGAAAATGCACCTGAAAGCTGTAATTGCAAAAAATATGACCTTTTTAAAGGATACAGCCTTTGTAATTGTCCTGCCTGGATGAAGAACTGATTTCAGCAGGAAGCTGGGCTTTACACCAGAAAGCTAGCACAACAACATGGTGTAGGGTTGCCTACACTATCAATCCATCATTTTTATTGTTCTAATTCAAATGAGAGAATTTTCAGGACGTATCAAACCTGAACGCCTGTGTTGATTTTAATCATTTTCTTTGCACAATACTGAAGGCAATATTGAATGCCTCTTTTTTGAACCCCTCTTTCTCATGTACCCTAATGAAACAAACTTTTTTGTCTTCCAGGGTGAGACTGGCTCCTTCGGTCCTGCTGGTCCTGCTGGTGCTCGTGGTCCTTCTGTGAGTTTTACTCTCTCACTCCAAGATGCATAATACTGTCTTTCTATGTAGACCGTCCTTCGCAACAATATTGGTATGTTACTAATGCAACTAATGCAACTACTGCAACGATTATTCATTACTTCATGTTCATTTTAGGGTGAGCGTGGTGAGTCTGGCCCTGCTGGACCTCCTGGATTTGCTGGACCCCCTGTAAGTGCACATGATCCTCTGTCTTTCTACATGGAGGACCTCTTTGTGTCAGAATTTTGAAGACTGATCTGTTTCCCTTGGACTTCTGCAGGGTGCTGATGGCCAGGCTGGAGCTAGAGGTGAGAAGGGTCCAGGTGGTGCTAAGGGTGATGTTGGACCTCCTGGCCCTGCCGGTCCTGCTGGTAACACCGGACCTCTCGTAAGTTCAATATTTTTTTTCCTAAAAATTTAAATCGACACTAAAGATTACCATATTCCATTGCTTTGCCTTAAGTCATGAGTTATGCTTTGATATCATAAAACACAGAATAAGATTTAACTTTATATATAGACAAACTTAATTTATAACCTGTTTTATAAGTACAGATATTATAATATATCATGTGTTTCATTAGGGTGCCTCTGGCCCTGCTGGCCCCCCTGGTGCTCGTGGTGACACCGGACCTGCGGTAAGCTCTTTCAGTCATTTCTACTATGGTACTCATTAAAGTTCCATGGTTATTGTTTCTAATATACATTTCTCCTTTCATCTCAATCCCAGGGTTTGACTGGTTTCCCTGGTGCTGCTGGCCGAGTTGGACCTGCTGGTCCTGCTGTGAGTGTTCCAATATCAACACTATCAAATGGCCACTGAAGCTTCTTTGAGTTTCTCACAAAGGGTGCCATACTAATAGATGTATATAGACCGACTTAATCTGAGATGCCATAATCATAGGATACATGCTTTCAAGATTGGAGATGATTCTTTTTCTGATTCACAGGGTATTGTTGGACCTCCTGGTCCCACTGGTGCTCAAGGAAAGGATGGTCCTCGTGGTCCTCGTGGTGATGTTGGACCCGCTGGACCTCAGGGAGAGAACGGCCTGATTGGACCACCTGGTCTGGCTGGTGAGAAGGGATCTCCTGGAGAGCCTGGTGCCACGGTACTTCGATGTTTCACCTAACATTCTAAATCAAAATAAAAAATAAAGTTTAGAGAATCACAATTTCCACTCAGTGTAACAGCAAGTTTTACTTACTATAAAAGTAAAATAATTCTCTTAACCACAGGGACCACAAGGACCTGCCGGACCTCCAGGCCCACTTGGGTCTCAGGGATTCAATGGTCTTCCTGGTGCCAGAGGTGAACGTGGTCTTCCTGGTGCTGCTGGGGGTGTTGTACGTGTTCTAAAATTCTTCTGACTGCATTCTGAATTAAGATAATTGAATTGTGAATGATTTTATGAGTTTTATGAGTTTAGGATTTTATGTTAGCATCCTGCTGCACAGTGCTAGTTGTCTGAAAAGTAACGTATGTATGGTCTTATTGCTGCATAACTAACCTATTAATGTTTCCCAGGGTGAGGCTGGCAGATCTGGCCCCTCTGGTGCCCCTGGCCCCCGTGGCCCCCCTGGTAACATTGGTTTGCCTGGTATGACTGGCCCACAAGGAGAGGCTGGACGTGAGGTAGGCTTCAGTTTTTTTTTTGGACGTACAAAAAATAAGGATGGATAACGTTGTATTGCAATGGTTTCCAACCCATAGACTAAAAAAATATCTCATGGAAACTAGAAATCATTAAAACTTATTAAAAATTAAAGACTTGAAAGAGTAAGAAAAAAATCATAAGTTAGATATTAGAAAATGAATGGGTAAACCAATTAAACTGATGGTATTCATTTTTCTACAGTTGTCTTTATAAAAGTAGTGACATAAGAAGCAGTTGAGATGAGCTGATTATTCATACCTACCATTGTGATAGCTAATGGTTATTGCGATAACTAATGAATGAATAATCTACCAAATTACAAGCTAACTCCAAATATCCAAAAAAATCACTCTTTCATGGCTATGTACTGATGTGATGATATTTCCTTAAATACTGAGAGAGAAAACCACTGTTCTGTGGCCTTAAAGCTTTAAAAGATCACAGCAACCTAACAGGCAGAATGCATTAATTGGAATTATAAATAATTAGCTATAGACCTTTAAGGATAAAATATTTTGTGTGCTGCTAGAGATTATTTGTGGGATTCATTTATTCATTCATTTGCAACCTGTGTGCATTCAATTAACAATCTTCAAGCAGATCTTGCAAACTCATCATCCTATACTACATAAATCAACATTATCTATGGGAATCTTAGGTAGCTCCATTGCACAATACTTCTATAAAAGAATGGCAGGGGACTGTAAAGCTCCAACTGTATATATATAAACAAAAAAGAAATACCGAAACTTTCTGGGGCTGCAAATAGGATTGGCAGTGAACTAATTAATCATAGTTATGATGAATGACCACATATTGATTATTTTTGTTTTTTATTCCTCCATAGGGTAGCCCTGGTAATGATGGTCCACCTGGCCGTCCTGGTGCTCCTGGCATTAAGGTAAAAGGTCTTGGAAGTGACATTTTCTTACTGGACTGTACCTTTTTATCTTTTGTTCAGATTATCACCTCTGTTACATTAAATTCCAGCCCTATTCAGGACCAGTAAAATGGCAAAATTAGGATAGTGAGGAATGTTAGTGTGGATGTGGTGGATGGCTTGCTCTAAATTTGGTGGATGGACTGCTCTAAACTGACAGGGTGATCGTGGTGAGCCTGGATCTCCTGGCCCACTTGGAGTTGCTGGTGCCCCCGGACCTCTCGGACCCAGTGGTGCTGTTGGCAGACCTGGAAACCGTGGTGAGGCTGTAAGTGTCCAAGACATAAACACGGTCTAATACAGTAATAGCTCTTCAAAAGTCTAGATGCATACACAATATAATCAATTCCTTTGTAATTACTCTGTTCATCTTTTTTCTGTTCTTTCCTTCAGGGACCCACTGGACCTTCTGGAGCAGTTGGCCCTGCTGGCGCAAGAGGTGCACCTGTAAGTCCAAAAATGGCCCTATTTTGTGGATGTGCTCCTCCTGGAAGACAAATCAAATAATATTGTAGCAGTATTCAGTCTTCTCAGTGCTCGGCATATCTTCCTGATTTCTGCAGGGCCCCGCTGGAGCCCGTGGTGAGAAGGGTGTGGCTGGAGACAAGGGAGACAGAGGACTGAAGGGACTGCGTGGACACCCTGGTCTGCAGGGAATGCCTGGACCTTCTGTAAGTGATCCAAGCTCAGTACAAGACTGAAGTAATAGACCATGAAGAAAGCTATGTTTAGATATCATTCCTAATTGTTTCTGCTTTTGACAGGGTCCCTCTGGTGATAGTGGACCTGCTGGCGTTGCCGGTCCTGCTGGTCCCAGAGTATGTACATTGTGTTTTTATTCTGCTCTTTTTTAAGCCTAAACCTTTAGATAGCATTGGTAACTTTTTCATAATCCACATTTAGGGCCCAGCTGGTCCCAATGGCCCACCAGGCAAGGATGGAAGATCTGGCACTCATGGTCCTATGGGACCTGTTGGACACCGTGGACCCCAAGGACATGTGGGACCTGCTGTAAGTAATGACGTTTTGCCTTATGCTAATAAACAAAAGATTGTACTGAAGAATATGTACATTTATCCTGAAGAACTGACGCAGAAAAAACAACATACTCATTTGATTCTAGGGACCTCCAGGACCTCCAGGTCTGCCCGGACCTCCTGGTGCCGCTGGTGGCGGATATGATGTTTCTGGCTATGATGAGTACAGAGCCGATCAGGCTGCTCTCAGGGCTAAGGACTACGAGGTGGATGCCACTATCAAGTCTCTGAACACTCAGATCGATAACCTCCTCTCTCCTGAGGGCTCCAGGAAGAATCCTGCCCGCACCTGCCGTGACATCAGGCTCAGCCACCCAGACTGGACCAGCGGTACGTACCAAGAGTATAAATTCCTGACCCCACAAAGATTCAAATAGATTCAGAAATAATTTAGTGCATCACAGAATCTACATTCGAATATTTCTTTAAAAAAGAAACAGTATATACAAAATAAACATGGTGTACATGTTTTTCTAGTGACATTTCATTTATGCCTTGATTATGTTGTTCTAGGCTTATAATGTATGTATACACCTTTCCTTTGCAGGATTCTACTGGATCGATCCCAACCAGGGCTGCACCATGGACGCCATCAAGGCCTACTGCGACTTCACTACTGGTCAGACCTGCATCCACGCTCACCCAGAGAGCATTGCACGCAAGAACTGGTACAGAAGCTCCCAGGAGAAGAAGCACGTCTGGTTTGGCGAGACCATCAATGGTGGCACTGAGGTTAGTTTGCTTGTAAAATAACTTTTAACATTAGAATAAAAATGCAGTAAAAAGTAACTGGAGCATTTAAAAGTTGTTGCTGTCTATTGAACCACTTGGAGTTTTTCCTGATGCCCCCTTGAGATCATATGGATCTTTTAAACCAGCAAATTGTCTGATTTGATTTACTGACGCACTGATTACTCAAGAAAGCGCATCTGAAGTTACCATTCAATACTTTGTTTGTATAATATGTAAAAGAACATTTTTATTCTAATAATGATATTTTTTATCTGTGTAAGTAAAATTGCATTTAATAAATCATTTTCACATGTGCCTAGTATTTGCACGGTATTTCACAGAAGCTGAACATATCTCTTTTGACTATTTAGGTTTCTTATCTCACAAAAGTCTTCATTTCTTTGCCTTCAGTTCGGCTATAATGATGAGACCCTGAGCCCACAGTCCATGGCTACACAGCTGGCCTTCATGCGTCTCCTGGCCAACCAGGCTGTCCAGAATGTCACCTATCACTGCAAGAACAGCATTGCTTACATGGATGCAGAGAACGGCAACCTGAAGAAGGCTGTTCTGCTGCAGGGCTCCAACGATGTGGAGCTCAGGGCAGAGGGCAACAGTCGCTTCACCTTCAGTGTTCTGGAGGATGGCTGCACTGTAAGTTCAATGTTCAACTCTCATGTTAATTCCTAGATGGTTGCATCGTGTGAGCTTTTCCAGATAAATGGGAAAATTCAGAAAAGCATACTTTTTTTTAGCTTACATCACTAGATGTAAAAGGCCTTTAAACAACAGTGAAAACCTATGTGTATGTTTAGTTAGAATTTTTTTTTTGCGGTACTCTTCACTAATGCCTGTTTTATCTTAATCCTACTCTCTGCAGAGACACACTGGCCAGTGGAGCAAGACAGTCATTGAATACAGAACAAATAAACCATCTCGCCTACCCATCCTCGACATTGCACCTTTGGACATTGGTGGCGCTGATCAAGAGTTTGGTTTGGACATTGGCCCAGTCTGTTTCAAATAAATAGACTCATGATAAATTAAAAAGAGAGAAAGAAAGAAAGAAAATAGAAAAAATCTCTGCCCTTCTTCTCTGTGTTGTTTTTTATACTGAATGCTGATTTCCTCTGCACATCCACTTGCTTAAGCTGGGCTCTATCGGAGAGGACCAATGGACTGAACGGAGCGCTGCACAATGCAAATTAATACAGCTGCACAAAAAGACGCTGGGAAACACCATGGTTTGGGACATGCCATCATTTTGTAAAAAATGAAAGAAGTGTAATAAAAACAATGAAAGTATGCATCACTTTGTGGTCTTTGTATATCTTCCAAAGAGGAGGTTTAAAACCACAATTTCCAAAAGGTTTAAACTACCTCATGCCTGTATAAAGAAAATAATATTACCAAACCTGATCCACATCCTAGATGTTACTCATTAGTACTAAGGCTTCAAGTTCTGTCCTGTGTTAAAGGTGCTCAAACACTTGAAGCGAGGATATATGGTGCTACACATACAGCTGTGGAGGAAACCACTTTTACTGTGTTATTTTGTGTTGTCTTTACAGAGTGTTGCACAGGTCCCCCTGATATGACCCCATTTTTAAGCAGGTGGAACATTCCTAAACCTGATGTTTGTCCGGTTTCTACTTTTTTTTTGTTTGTTTTGGTTGCTTTTGTTTTGAGTTTTGTCTGGATTTCTCTTTTGTTCAGGCATTTAAATCCACCCCCCCCAGTGTTCATACTGACAGCACATTTCGTCCATTTGAATGGGTTTTGGAGGCCTCTCTCTCTCTCAAAATGAACCACAAAGTTTATTGTACCTATTTTGTATATGTGAGATGTTTAAATAAATTGTGAAAAGTTCTGAAATAAAGCATGTCCATTGTTCCGAAACACACCATTTCACGACTTAAGTGCTTTAATGTATTTAGTGCAACTGAAAAGTCCAAAAAAGGAGCATGAATGTGATGTTATTGAATTCAGAACTTTAAGCTCTTATAAAACAAGTAAAATGATAACAGGTGATCTTTTGTTTATTCCAAACAAGTGACAGGTTTTGTTAAAGGAACTGATGCTCATCATCAATTGCAATTATTTCATCATTTTGCAGCTGAAATCTCTGAGGACCTTTGCTCTCATGAATGTTCAGTGATGTCTCTTTAAACTATTTCTCACAATTGCATCTAATAAACGGCAGCATTTGCATCCTTTCCAAGCATGTCTGTATTTGTAGATGCTTTCAGAACAAATTATTTGATCTTTCAATGGTCATGAAGCATAAACATTTCAACATTTTCACAGGAACGTGCGAGTCTATAGATGAAAATTGCACTGGCTTATTCTGATTATGATATGTATCTTCTTTTATACTGAAACTCCACATAGCTGTGAAGTGACAACATACCAACTAATGTATACATGTTAGAAAGACCATAGAAATTATATGAAGAGATGCACTTGCTATGGTTGGGATACAGTAGCCGTGGTTGGGTTACCGTATTGAGGTTCAGTATATTTAATCCTTTCTAAAGGTAACAAAATAACAATTTAAATCATAATTATCCAATGCCAATGTTGTAAATAAATTAATTAAAGAATCTGTGAGCTCTTAACAAGAGCTAATAACTGATCTTATCTCTTTACCTTTAGGGTTACAGTGAAGCACACAGTGCATTTGCATAGTGAAAAACAGTAAATTGTAATGTACTTAAATATTATTTTACTTTACTTCACTTTTTCTTTTTATAACATTGATGTAAAAGAAAGGGAAAAATATGCCAAAAGGGTTATTTTACGGAAGAAGGAAAGGAGTTCTAAAATAAGGTCAGCTGCTGTATGCAAATTACGAAAATAGTGCTTAAATGTAAATAGTTTCTCTCAACTACAGTTTGTCAGGCCTCTTCTAGCCCCGCCCCTTCTTTTACTAAACCTGCCCACAAATGCGGGTTTTCAAATTTTCAATCTGAAGTCAGTTCATATTCCGTTTAAGAAAGGACCGTCTGAGTTGTTTCAGAGGACTGGTTGGAATAAGTTCCTCTCAGGTGCCAAATCTCTAACCTGTTTTCTGTAAATATTTTGGTTGAATTCATCAATTCTGATCTTGGATATAAAGCCTTGTCAGAGGTG
Source organism: Brachyalestes nurse (assembly GCA_037974405.1). Taxonomy (NCBI): domain Eukaryota; kingdom Metazoa; phylum Chordata; class Actinopteri; order Characiformes; family Alestidae; genus Brachyalestes; species Brachyalestes nurse. The sequence continues at coordinate 14,756,344 of JBBPCY010000142.1, read as the reverse complement.
TCATGGTCATTTTCTGTTTGGGACAAAGGATTTGTGACATTTCACGCTGTCAGGTGATACAAAACAGCTGCTTGCTCTCACCTAACAGTCTTTAAAAAGTGAAAAAGTT
>JBBPCY010000142.1:14725628-14749912 GCA_037974405.1 Brachyalestes nurse | reverse complement strand
CTGCAGTGTTAGCGTTAGCCATGTTAGCTAGCGTTAGCATGCTAGCTAGCGGTGCCATGTCAGATGGCCTTGCAGAATGCCGGTACTGTTACTATACTTTAACACCGACTTGCAGATTGTGCAGGTCTCCGTGCTGTTTGTGTGTCTAGAGTGAAGTATATCCACACGTGATGTGTGTGTGTCTCTGCTGCTGTATCTCTCGCCTTGTTGTTTTCTGTGTTTACCTTCCCGCTAAGCGGCAAAGGTACTGCCCCTTTTATGAAGGGACTACAATAATTGGTTAAGTCACGGCACGCGTGTCAGCGACAGCCAATCAGAGGCAGAGACTGCATTGTGTACACAAGCGCTCACAGAGAGAGGACTTTCTTTAGGCAGAGTCGACTAGTCGACTTTTGTGTTAATGCTCTAATATACACACACATATATATATATATAGAATTGTGTATTTGTGTGTGTGTGTGGTAAAGGTGTCTTCAGCACTGCTGAATTACAGATTAGCAAAATCCTCCATCCCATTTGATCAGTTTTGTTAATTCATTGAAGAAATGTATTTATCGTTGAAATCACAAGTAGATTACTTCATCACTATAGTGAATTCATTATAGCCAGTACTCTTTCACTTACCTCTGCTTTTAAGTATTTGAGTGCTATTTGTGTGTAGTGTTTTACCCAAATACTGTAACCTGGATTATTTGGTTACTTTGGTAGATTTGCTCATGAGCGCTGCTGGCACAGGAGGAGGATAAACCTTTAAGTGCTTGTGGTTTCAGGCTATAGTGTAGTTCCAGAAAATATTTGCTTAGTGTTATGGTGTAAAAATAAGTCAAGACGTACACTGTATGGACAAGGCCTCTTCCAGAGAAAGGCAATCTTACATTCAGATGTCTATTTTGTACAGCATGCTCATTTCAGATGTGCATTTGCCTAAATATGGGAACTTCACTTCTCATCTATCTCACCCATATAAAATTCTCATATAAAAATATTACATTTTATTTATAGTCTAATTTTTATTATTGTATTTTTAATAATAAAATCTCTTTAAGAAATCTTAAGGCTAGTTTATCTATTTTGCACTGCCTTAGGTGTGATTTGGGGTACATTTCGCTGCACGTTGTACTAGTATAACTATATGTGACAAATAAAGAATCTTGAATCTCTGCTTCAGTATACCAAGATGTTTTGGACAACTCTGCTTCCAACTTTGTGGACATTGTTTGGGGAAGGCCCTTTTCTATTCCAGCCTGACAGCAAGGTCAAAAAGGACATGGTTGGATGAATTCAGTGTGGAAGAACTTGAAACAGTGTGGAACACCTTTGGGTTGAACTGGAGATTGTGAGCCAAGCCTTCTCGCCCAACATGTGTGCATATCCTATATGTTCTACATAATGAATGGGCACAAATGACCACAGAAACACTCTAAAATCTTGTGGAAAGCCTTTCAAAAGGAGTGGAAGCTGCTATAGCTGCACAGGCGGGACTCAATATTAAAGTATTTGAAAGCCCTGTCATTGAAGTACCTATTGGTGTAATGGTACGGCGTCCCAATACTTGTGTCCATATAGTGTATGAACATGTAGCGTCAAAGGACTTGGTAGCCTAAAATAAATAAAACGAGAACGACATAACTGTTAAAATTAATTGATTTCATTAACTTCTACAGTTCTGCGTAAGATGACAAGTTTCCTCCCTTCTTACGGCGGCTCAGACTGCACTGCCCGGTCTGTTTGGGTTGTAGGTGCAGTTTTAATCCCCGCGTCTACACCCTCCCCTTGCCCTTCCTCCCGCCCCCACGAGGCGGGGAGCCGGACCTCGGAGTCCCGTCGCCCCGCCGCAGCGCCTCCATCTGCCTGTTGTCATGGAGGAGCCAAGATGGCGGTTCTGGCCTACAGCCTAGGCAAACGGGAGATAAATCAGTATTTCAGCATCAAACATGCCAAGCTGCTGTCTCTGGTCGCTGTGGTTCTCCTCACGGTGGTCCACTCCGTCTCTCGGTATTATGGAGGTGGGTGTAAAAAAGTGTTTTGAGCTCTGTTCTGCAGTGTTTTTGCCCTGCATGAGCGTTAGCATGCCTGTTAGTGTAGCTCCTTTCCTGTTTTGGCAGTCAGGTGTCCCTCGGCTAGAGCTCTACTGCACATCTGTCTACAGCTCCTTGTGCACTTTAGCGTCTGAAGTGTGCTCTGAATTCAAACAGTTAGTAGTTTAGTGTGAAAATGATGGAAAATGCCACCATTATCACAGTTGTCACAGAAATGTGCTAAGCTAATTAGCTAGATGTTTTGTAATTTGCTTTGTTGCACTTGCTTTTATTTGTTTACACCTGTGTATATGGTGACCAGGTAATGTCACCTTGATAAACGGCGTGTGCAGTGATTTTTAAAATAACATTCCAGCCTTACTCTGGTTAACTAGTGAAGTATTAACTTACTTGGTAAAGTGTGTGAAATATTTAGGTGCACATTTGCACCATCCACTGATTTGTTATGGTGGTGGTGATTATGGTGAATATAAATGTCCTGTGCCACATCTCCTTTGCATTTTGAGCTCCCAGCATCTCGCTGGATCATGACCCTTACTGCAGCAATTCAGACAGTAACGTTACTGAAAGTAGGATGCTGTTAGAACACGTGTAAAGGTGTCTGCAGCATATTAACAGCTTGGGCATTTGAGTACCAAAGGTGTGGTCAAAATACTGCATTCATCCAGACTTGTACTGTAGCTATTGTTGATTGCTAAATGCCGTAAATGATTGTACTAAACGTTGTCTTGCCCAGTTGTATTGATGTTCATGTGTTTTTCTTGCTTTCTCTTTCGTCCTGTGTGCACTTCTGCAATTTCTGTTTCAGTTCCTGTTTCACCATGGTCTTGGAGAAACGTTGTTTCGTTTAACTGTGTACTCTATGTAGCTATATGGTGTGTGTGTGTTTGTATAAAAAAATTACAACATTCTAAATTGCAGGCAGGGACACATGTGACTGGCTTCTATCCAGTGGACATTTCCTTGGGGACAATGTGTGGCAGCCATATGGCTGTATGATGCACAAGTACAAAACCATGTGAGTTACACTGTAATACCGTATATCCTAGCAGGTAATAGTTAGGAATAGCATCTGAAAGTTTAAATGTGTTTTTTTTTTTTTTTTTAGTGAAGCCAAGACATGTCTCAACAATATGCGAATAGCATTCATAGGCGACTCCAGAATTCGTCAGCTTTTCTACGCCTTTGTCAAAATTATCAACCCTGAAACCAGGGAAGATGGGAACAAGGTTTGTGTCCACTGTACTTATGAATATTCTCATTGCTTGTGTCCATTATTTTCAATGATATTCTGAGTAAACCTCTGATTTTGTGATTTGCATTTTTTTGTTGTTATTGTCCATCGGTGATATGACTGAGAATTTTATAATAGATAGGGACCCACCAGTGTCCCCATAGAACAGAACATTTCTGGTTGTTGATGTTGGATATTTGTCACATACAGCCTTTAACTAAGAGAGTGTCTTGATATGTTTGCAAATGTACATTTAGGCTAATCTAACTGATTTTTGTTCTAAAAGTGTTCACAAGGAAGTGAAGTAGCGCTGAAGCATTGGGTCAAATAATTATTTTAAATTTAAATGTGTTTTGAATGCAGTAATATCATTAACTTGTAGACAGAAGGTCTTTATTGTCACTAAGTACTGATAGGTGTCTGCATATCCTGCGATCTGCAATGTCATGCTGTAATTATACACTTTGGGGTTTAATTATGTGATGCTTAATACTCCTTTTCTTGACCAAAGTAATATTGCACGAAAAAAGTTTGATTTTCAAATGTATTTTCTTACAATTGCTGTTTTTAAATTCAAGTGATAACGCATAGTTATTTCAGTTGAAGGGACACTTGTTATTGATTTTTAAAACAGTATTTAAAATGAAATCAATATAACCATTACATTTGTTCTTCTAGTGTATGTGCATAGACAGCTATTTGGAATTGCCTGGTATAAGCTTGCACTAGTAAAGGCTGACTTATGTAATCTTAATTATTGTTTGTAATGTCTCTTTTTTGCTTTCTGTCAGCATGAAAACATTCCCTTTGCCGACAGAGAGTCTTCTGTGAATGTGGTGAGATTATTTTTAAAAGCAGCTTTACCATTAGGTGGTAAAGTTTTAGACGTTAGAGTGAAACATGGCCTGTTCTGTTGTTTTATAGGACTTCTTGTGGTTTGCTGAAGTGAATAATTCCATGAAGGAGCAGGTGACATCCTGGGCAGAGGTAAAAACAAATAAAACACTGTCTGATTGAGCTTCATTCTTGGTAGTGTATTTTGTATAATGTGTCAGTATTATTTGTACTTTTTACCACAGAGGCCCTCTGCCAAGCCAGATGTTGTAATTATTGGTGCGGCCACTGTAAGTCCAACAACACTAAATAAACATTAGTAGAAGCATAGTTTGCTCTGTTGGTCTTAATTACTTACCTGTTTGCATGTTTTATTTACATAGTGGTCCATCAAAATGCACAGTGGCAGCAGCGAGACACTTCTTCAGTACAAAGCAAACCTCACGTCTATAGCAGCACCACTGGAAAAACTAGCTGAGCGTAGTGAAGTCTACTGGGTCTTACAAGGTATAAATCAGAAGTTTAAAGACTAAAACATTAAGTTTGTGTCAAGAAACCATAATGACGTTTTTTTTTTGTTTTTTTATGTGTTTTTGCTCTAGATCCTGTGTATGAGCAGCTGCTCAGTGAGAGTCGTAAGATGATCACAAATGAGCAGATAGACTTGTATAATGCAGCGGCAGTCAGTGCACTGAACAACAGCAAAAGGAACGGCAAGGCCAGGGTGAAGTTCCTGGAGGCCTCTAGGCAGGCTGCCATGGAGACCGTCACCCAGTCACTGGATGGGCTGCATTTACCTGAGTGCACCAGGAATGTGGTAGGTCATTAGTCCAGACACTTTGCTGTATTAAATGCTTTCATGTAGCTAGATCATTCATCTGAAATGTGGTTTGTTACTTTGCTCTTTCATTAGGGTGCCATGGTTCTGATGAACTCTATATGCAACAAAATCATGAAGCCCATTGATGGCTCCTGTTGTCAGAGTGTTCCTCCACTGAGTGTTCTACAGAAACTAGCTGTTGGATTCTTCTTGATAGCTGGTGTCTGCTTCCTGGTGTTCCATGCGCTAGGCTATAGCAGGCACCGGAAGAGCAGGCCAGTTTCTGATGTGGAGAATGGAGAGGAGAAGAAGCCGGCCACTGCTGCAGTTCCACTCAACCTAAAGGAAGCATTACAGTCAGTTTGCAAGATGGGCCTCATCATGCTGTACTTCTACCTGTGCGACCGAGCAGACATCTTTATGAAGGAGCAGAAGTTCTACACGCACTATACCTTCTTCATCCCACTCATCTACATATTTGTGCTGGGAATATTCTACAGTGAGAACAGCAAAGAGGTAGAGTGAATAGTTCTATGCCAGCAGAGTGAATTTTACTAGTGGGATACAGAATTCTCACTACTGTCTGTATGACAGTTTTGTCAACCACGGCACAACAAATGTAGCTAGGCAGTGCAGGCATTAAAATATTTTCAGATTAACATTTCTATCATTGTATAACATGCTCATATTCATGAAGCGTGGATAAGAGAATACGGCATAACTGAGAAAATACCAGCATCTGCTTTAAAGTCAGATTTTTTTTTTAAATCATATAAAATAAACAAACATTGCACACCTAACATGTCTTGGATAATCAACTATTCCCAGTCAAAGCTGCTAAGTCCAGCAGGTTTTAAAGTGTAGCTTTCAGTTTGTATGTAAGAGATGCTTTGTGTTGTGTTTTCTAGACCAAACTGCTGAACAGAGAGCAAACAGATGAATGGAAGGGCTGGATGCAGCTGGTCATTCTCATCTATCATATATCTGGAGCCAGTGCTGTAAGTTCTGTAATGTAAATTGTGTCCCATGTTAACAGTAATAAATTAACTCTCATTATATTCTCCTTATTTGCTTTGTTCTCTTTTGTTTGCCACAGTTTATACCTGTCTATATGCATGTGAGGGTGCTAGTGGCAGCTTATCTGTTCCAGACAGGATATGGGCACTTCTCCTTCTTCTGGTTAAAGGGAGACTTTGGACTCTACAGAGTGTGCCAGGTATGTCCTCCTTCCAGCTACAATCTATTATAAATTCTGACTGCATACACCAGGGGTGTCGAACTCCAGTCCTGGAGGGCTGTGGTCCAGCATGTTTAGGTGATTTCCCTGCTCAGAAACGACTGATTCACCTCTCCAGTTAATTGTCAGGTTTAGTGAATGTGTTTGAGGAGGAGAACCATCAAACTGTGCTGGACACCCGCCCTCCAGGACCGGAGCTTCACACCTCTGGCATACACTCATCAATTCAGTGTTTCCCACAGGTCTGAAATACACTTGTGGCGGCACAAAAATGGGTGGTGGGGTGTTTAGAGACGTAATAATTTTGACAGCCGTGGGTGGGGGTTCGATTTAGGTTTACAAACCAGTAATCTAATGTGTAAAATAAACTTAGCTAAAGTCAGTCTATGTCTTTCTAACTGCTATAGCCCAAAGAGAAAACAAATAATTATCGTTCCTATATTTAGCCAGGACAACTTTGCTGCATGTTGTGCAATGGTCAAGTTACGTGTTCTGAGTACAGTTTTCTGTCTTGTAGCTTCCAACACAGCAAAGTTGCCACTTTCTTTTTATAGGATTTGAAGTGACTAATAAAGTCAGAGAAAAATTGCACAATAAAGAGAAAGTTATTCCTTGTAAAATATCCAGTGTGTCTGTATCTTCTCTCTCTCTCTGTCGCTCGCTTGCTCTCTTTCTGTCTGTCTGTCGCTCACACTCTCTCTCTCTGTCTGTGGCTCACTCTCTTTCTCTGTCGCTCGCTCTCTTTCTCTTTGTCTGTCGCTGACTCTGTCTGTTGCTCTCTCTCTTTCTCGTTCTCTCTCTATCTGGCTCATTCTCTTTCTCTGTTGCTCACTGTCGCTCGCTCTCTTTCTCTTTGTCTGTCGCTCACTCTGTCGCTCGCTCTCTCTCTGCAGAGCACATGTAGACTCTTCGTGTTTTGGTGATGCTGATCTATAGACTTTTAAGAGACATAGCTGTAATTTCTGTATGTATGTATTTTGCAGCTTTTATCTTTTAATTTAGTACAAAATGATATAAGAATGAACAGGTATGGGAGGGATGGACTGAGGGGAGATTATCAGCTAGTTAACCGATTGCAGATGGCAGTCTTCTCTCGGATAATAAAAAATATGATGGGTTGTCAAATTTACTTTTGGTGGCCGTTAATATATCTGGCCAAGTAAAGTCTGTGTGGGAAACACTGTTGTTGCTTGTACCTTGAGCCTTATGTGCCTGGAAATGCACACTAAAGGTGAGGTTACTTTGTTCCAGGTTCTTTTCAGACTCAATTTCCTGGTGATAGTGCTCTGCCTGGTCATGGACAGGCCATATCAGTTTTACTACTTTGTGCCTCTGGTTACCTTTTGGTTTGCAGTCATCTACGCCACGATGGCTATGTGGCCACAGATTCTCCAGATAAAAGCCAATGGTAATTCTTTCATCAAACATCAGAATATTATTTGGTCTTGATTATTTGGTCTTAATTTTTCAGGAAAATAGTAGAGTATTGTTTTGTTTATTACAGGTAGCAGTTACTGGCACCTGGCACTTCTATTAAAGCTTGTGGGGTTACTTTTTTTCATTTGCTTCTTTGCATACTCACAGGTAAGCTTTACAATCTTCACACAAATTCGTAAAGAATTTTGAGACATATTGTTTAACCTTTCCAACTTCTTTCAGGGATTCTTTGAGAGTATTTTCTCCGTGTGGCCTATTTCAAAGCTCTTTGAGCTGCAAGGAAGCATCCATGAGTGGTGGTTCAGATGGAAACTGGATCGATTTGTAAGTAAAATGTGACTCTGCCTAGATGGAAATCTATGTAATCAGCGTAATTAGACAACATATTGTTCAGGTTCAGTTATTTAGAACATTGTGGCTATAAAATTGCCTGGGCATGATAACACGCGACTCAGACTTTCAAGCAAATATAAAAATGTTTTTACTAGTGTTTCACAGTGGTTCTCTTTTGAATTACAGGCTGTGATCCATGGGATGCTATTTGCCTTTGGTTACCTAGTGTTACAGAAATGTCAGATTCTGTCAGAGGGTAAAGGAGAGCCCCTCTTCTCCAACAAAATTTCCAATTGCCTGCTCTTCATATCAGTGGTGTCCTTCATTGTAAGTAGGCTGTTAGAGTGCCTCTCATATTGTTCCTATTTCGCAATGACTTTGTTTCAACTTACTTCTCTTCCTACAGACATATTCCATATGGGCAAGTAGCTGTAAAAATAAAACTGAATGCAATGAGATGCATCCCTACATTTCAGCAGTTCAAGTAAGTCTTCACCTTTGTCATGTACTTCTAATAATTCTCATCCTCAGATTTTCAGCAATTAAGTAAGCTACTGGTTAACTAAAATAGTGCTTGAAGAATGTAAAGCTTTACATTTACTCAATTCTCTGTGTATTTTGCATGATTGTTTTTTTTATCCTCAGATTCTGGCGTTTGTTCTAATTAGGAACATTCCCGGTTATGTCCGTTCCTTGTATAGCTCATTTTTTGCATGGTTTGGAAGAATCTCACTAGAGGTATGGTTTGCGTGTAGTTATTAGAAATCATTTTGAAACTAAAACCATTTTTCGGTAAAAACTGAATAGCGAAATCATCTGCTGTTTTAAAAACGTCCTTGTCTTTCCTGCTGCAGCTCTTCATCTGCCAGTACCACATATGGCTGGCAGCAGACACCAAGGGCATCCTGGTTCTCATTCCTGGAAACCCCTCCCTCAACATCATCATCAGCACCTTCATCTTTGTGTGTGTGGCTCACGAAATCTCGCAGATCACCAATGACCTGGCCCAGGTGGCCATTCCTAAAGAAAACGCTGCCCTGATTAAGAGGCTGCTGGCTGCAGGAGTCTTCTTGGGGCTTGTTCTTATGCTGTCTAAGAGCGAGCAGGCTGGTTACTGAAGGAACTGAGGACAACTGCCTAATTGGCATTCATGAATGAGCCTTGAGTGAGTTTGAGCAATTTGAGCAGGACTTACCAAAATTTGGTGAGCTTCAGAAAGACTTTTTTTCTGGGTTGTTGATGGCACTGTGCTGTAAGACTGAATTCAAATTGAGAAATTCATCTGGAGGAGAGGCCAGCGGCAAGGCCTGTGATGCAGTAAAGACTCGCATTATGAAGCTTTGTTTACAACAAACAGAGATTTTATACAGGACATATGCAGTGGCTGTAGACCGTTATGTGCTACACACTCTGACTCTCACTTTTCGGATGAGACAAAGCCTGACGCTGACATTGGTAAAATGTAAACAATCTGTCCTCCGTCCATACGTCTTGTAGTACTTATGTGTCGTGTACAGTATTTAATGATTTAAATTAAGTTTACTTTGTACAGGGGTGGTTTTGTGTTGCCTTCATACTATGTTTTCTTTACTTAAGTGTACGTTGTACCCATGACTGATGTGAACGAAATATGAACGGAATATGAATTCCATTTCCCATGGAATGCAGTGGACAATGCACCATATGCCAACTGAGCTTCATCTTTCTTACTTACCAGTTATTTTTAGTGTAAACAGGCACTGTTTTTGGTTTTGTATTTTTTTTTGCACATTGTTTTCAGCAGTTCTCAGTTCTTCTGAACCGATACCAGGCACATGAAACCCTTACAGTTTTCAAGACATGTATGGTAAAGAAGCCACTGCATGTACTACTGAAAAAGACTGCATAATAGTCTTGAATTATCCAGCTATTTGTTTCCCTGCTGCTTATTGTCTAAAAGCAAAATTCTACTTCACCTAGGAGAAGTACATCTGCTGTGTTCTTATAATCTTGTGTTGTAGAAGAGAAGGCAACATTTAGCAGCCATGCTAAAGAGGGGATTTGAGTTTGACTGATCAGTGACAGGGGTCAAAAAGGTTTGTAGGGGGTCAAATGGACAAAACTAAGTGTGATGAGTGTTTTGGTGATACTGATCTATAGACTTTTAAGAGACATAGCTGTAATTTCTGTATGTATGTATTTTGCAGCGTTCATCTTTTAATTTACTACAAAATGGCAAACAGACTAACCCTGCCTTGAATATTATTACTCCTATATTGATTAATGTTGCCCTGATTAAGCTTTTGTGTCCTGATTTTAAAGCCATTAGCAGGGATTTTAGCTCTACACAGTTGTAGCCCCAAGACTGATGCCCTTTTGCTTTTGCCAGAAACTAAGTAATTGCATGAGTGCCGCATTTTCAGTTCCTAAATGTGTAAATGTGTACAGACATTTGTTAATGACAATTGGAATCCAAAACCTTATGATGGAGTGATAATGACATAAAAGTAGGGCAAACCTTAAATAATTAGTCGGTATAAATCCACATACTTGTGAAGCTAAGAGGATATTTTTTCTTATTTTGCAAAAATGGTTTTAAATGTCACTCATGGCTTTAGAGCAGTTTTGGCCTAGCTGTTGAAAACGTGGTGCTATTTAATTGGATTATGGTGTTAAATTAAGGTTTTTGTTCATAAGATGTACCGTCGTTCATTTTTGTATTTTGATTTATTCACCCTGCCCAAGACAGGTTGGCGGCCACATATAAGTGCTTGTAGAAAGTAAGGTGTATAGATGTCTTGGATTGTAAATAGATTTTGCAAATTGTGTAACTGAGAGATGTTCCTCACCCTCATCCAAGAACCACTGACCTGAAAAGTTGTCACTGTATCATAGCCTTTTTCTTTTCATAGTGATATTTGACATTGCAGAACCATCTGCACTATTTTACGGTCTTCTTCTATTATAGGAAGAAACGTAAAGAAAACAAGATGAGCATTTCATTATAAGAACTGTGGTGTTGAACCAAACAGCAACTCAAGTTACACTTGATGAATTCATTCCACTTACCTGCTATACTTAAACCAACAGAGACTTTTTTCTGTTGTAAATGTGTTGGATTTTATTTTTTTAAAGGCTTCTTTTGTGCATATGAATCAATCATTTTTGTATAGTTTAGTTTGGTCCTATTTAAAAAAAAAATACAATTCAGACCCCACGCCTCAATGCAGAGTGGATGTAAATATATTGGTTTTTGTCCTGAAATGTGAAAACAAACTCTTTCAGTTAAGAAATTTCATTTTGTTGTAATGAAATTTCATTTTGTTGTACAGTCATTACTAGAGTGACACTTTCCTGAACTTGTTCTGTAGTGTTTTTCACTGCAGACATGTATTAATTCACTTCTGGTGAATTCCCATTGGTTCACATAAACATATGAAACTGAGAGCAGAAGATTTTTACATTGATAAGTTTATTAATTTATTTATCAAAAACATCTTTACTAATGTACGAGGAAAAAAAAAATAAAGCTGAGTATTCGACAAAGACTTTGTGATGACTCAGAACACTGACAGAAAAGGACCCTGCTGAAAATTTGTTGAAATGGTAATGTTAACTGTACAGCCTTGACATTTAAAGAACGTTAAAGGTGATGATTGCTTTTTGTTGGACGTTGGTGAGGATACACAGTGGCAGGGATTATTCAGTTACATTAAAGAGTTTTTATTCAGCAATTACTGTAGCGTAGTTTTTAAAAACTGTATATATTTTTAAACAAATGTAAACTAAGTAATTGGAAAAGAATTAGAATCTTAAGTAAATGAGGAAATTCTTTATTAGTGTTTCGTCTCTGTCCTGTCAAAACCCGTTAATGATATCAGCCTTAAAGTTATCTGTGCTTTCAAACACTATAGCTTTGGCACCATTGGCATGTTTCTGTCATACAGTTTTCAAAATGGTTGTGCAGGGGAACTGGGTACTGCATATGACAGGCAGATTGCAAGAAATGTGCCTGTTTTTTATTAAAGTAATTTGTCTGCACTTTAACAGACAATGAAATTAGACAATTGTACAAACAATGTCTTTAAAAGTATAATCAGATTATCTCAGGTTACATCCTAGTTTTAGTGTAGACAGTTTAAAACAAAAGACAAAAAACACACAGTGTCCCAAAAACAAAAGTAACCAAGCTTCTATGTGTTCATACAAACGTGCCCCTGTATCTCTCCATTAAGTAAAAAAATGTATTTAAAATAACAAGACAAGTTCGGAAAAAGCAGTTCAAAATAGTTCTCTTGAAAAAAGTTCCCATCATTATAATACCTCCATTTGTTTTGTTTTGCTTCACATGTACTGCACTCTGCCACACAAGTGCAAAGGATCACAGAGCTTGCACATGCACATTTGGCACAAAGTGGAAACACAGATTACATGGGTGCTGAAAGCTCATCAGAGGAGTGGAAATCCTATCACAAGTTCAGCGCTTCAGCCACCTTCCTCTCTTCAGGAATACCATTTACCTACAATAAAATCCAATTCAGATTTGCCGTTTACATTAGAGTTCACAATATATGACACTGTACTCAACTACATGCCATTGTTGTCTGGACAGAACACTGTATCTCCATTTTTAGTCTTTTTGTCATTAAACGTAATTGTAAATACCAGCTGCACTATACGTAAGTGTTAAAATTTCACAATGAATTAACCACCAAAAATGGTGCAAAAGTACTTATATGTTTACATATTAAATATGTTTACATATTACCTTACATTAAAATGTACGTTTTTTTGCTGTCTCCCGTAACGTTACCATTTTGGAGATACAAGGTTTTGTTCCGACAGAAACAATGTACAAATTATAGTACTTGCCTCCAGCCTTCGAAATGTTGACATACAGTAATTACCTCCTTGGTTAGCAGTAAATGAATGATAAACAATGTTAAACAAGAGAAGATTCGGAGAAGATCAACTGCAGTTCACTAACATGTATGGCGGAGTCTACCACAGTGCAATTAAATGAGGCACATGCATGATTAAATAAGTAATGAGGCCTCGAATAACAATTACTAAATTCACCCTTTCCCATTCAATCTGTGCCCTCATGGAAAACCTAGTAGATGCAAACAGCTACAAATAGTTGCTGGTGCAGCTGTCACTGAAAAAAACACTTTTTAAAGGTATAAAAGGTAGGCAGTTAAAAAAAAATTAACTAATTACAATCTCTCTGATTAAATTAAGTTTAAGACAATGTACATACAACCACAGGTGTTATGATGATTTATGCTGCCTTGTCGAAAAATGCAATCTTTTAAGTTTGTGCAGTTCATACAGTTTATAGTCGGTTTATATCACTGCTAATGATGAGAAATAGACAAATAATAAGCATAATCTATATAAATACGTTGTATTTGAAAAATATATTTTCCAAGTAGTCTATCGATTCATGCTACCCTGTCAAAAAATGTTCCCTTAAAGCTCGCAGAGTTTATACAGTCTGTTTAGCACTGATAATGAGAAATAGGCAAATAATATGCATAATCAGAGAAAAATATGTTTTATTCAAATGAGAAGACCCTAGACAGATAGATAGATAGATCTGTAGAGTCAGGTCCAACACTGAGAAATGCTATCGTGAAGAAGGGCACAGTAACACATCTCAATGGGTAGCATGTTTTGACAGTTATTTTTACTGTGACATTGATCTTAATTACTGTGTTATTTCGACACCCCTAATAAAAAGATATATCTCAGGAGATATCACATCTACATGTAGCTCTACTGATGCATATGGGTGTGATGCAGCAACACTGGCAGGAAGAACACATGACATAAGCTGCTGCCTACTTACCTGAAGGCTGTTGCTGTGGTATCTGGATTTGATTTTGAAGATTTCTATAAACAGAAATGCAACATTAGTACAGCTGGGGCATTCATTTTACTAATGCAACATCAACTACATTCTAAAAATACATTTCAGGTCAAAGCCTAAAGTGTTTTATACCTTCATATTTCAATTAAAATTTAAGATGGGGAGCACTTAATAGGATTGCATTGTAATTCACTCACTCATGTAATTAGCAGTCAAAAGATGCTTCATAACAGTAGTGTTTATTCGTCAGGTTTAGGCAGGACCCCAAATCGCAATACACTTCGCAATATTTTATAAAAACTAAGGCAAATCAGTAATGAGACTGTGGTTACATTTCTGGACGATTACATGAGTACCCCAGTGATCTCAAAGGAACACTTATTTGCAGCACAATCCTGTGATTGGTAGGAGGGCATATCTCCATACTATAAGATTCAAAAAATGATTTCGTGTGCAGCTCTACAGTGCAGTGGGACACTCACGTCTGGGTCTGCATTAGTGGCATGCTGGTGGTCTCATAGTTGTCAGGATGAATGGGCGGCACCACTTCACCACTCACAGGGTTGAAGACAGGCAACGTGGAGAGAGGCCAGGAGATCTCCCTGTTCTTCGACATGCTGCGCAGCTCCTTTGTGGATTTCTGAATAGAGCTGTGGTGAACCAGCTGAATGCTGAGAAAAACGAGGAGATCTACTAAGTGATATAAACTTGCCTACTGCATCCGTCATAATGAACAAGCATGCTCCGCAATAGAGGGGCGGAATAGAGAAAATATTCAAGCTTGTGTTACACCACACTTCCTATGGAGCATGTAGTCCCTGAGGAATTCATGTTTTGGTTTACCTTTGGTCATTCATCATCTGTCCACTCATCACATTGCCACATCCCCTTTCACATAAATCACCATATTTCATATTTCAGTCCCTCTCACATAAACCAAGATACAACTGTGATCTGTATTTGCTAGCAGAACCTGAATCTGCCCCTTTAAGCAGCTGCCAAGTGAGATGACAACATGGTGTCTTTATGAATGATTGATGGATATGGAAATGTCACTATGAGGGAGGACTAAAAAAAAGAAAAATGCAGCAAGACAAATAAAACAAAAGGAATCTCCTGGCTGAGAAGAGATAGAGGGAGAAAAAAAACACAGAATCAAGATAAAAGAAAAAAACACAGGAGAGGAAACACTTACTCTGGTGTTTGCATGTTTCTTTTTTCCCTAGAAACAAAACAAAATGTCTGAATTAATTACTAATTACTAATATTAATAGTTTAAAGACAACCACACAAAAGCGAATGGGGAGCAAGTCAGGTCAAACGGAGGAAGGTAAAGAGTGGTGGAGGGGGTGGAGAAGGGTGAAGCGGGTTTGTGACAGAATCCTTCAGGCTGCAGTACCTCTGGTGATGAGTGAAGGGCAGGTTGGCACAATGAACTAGACTGACTATGATATGGGGATGTAAAAGACGTGTCCATTGAGATGGTTCTGATATGATAGATGGGAACCCTTGACTCTTCGTGTTTGTAATGAACCATAAAACGGCATGTTGGATGAGAATGGTAAGCTGCTTTACCCTGTCCTTCTAAGCATCTGCACGGCGATTCTAGTTAACTATAAATAAATTAGGATTTCCGTTTCCGAGATTATGCATTCTAGGTTGATGTTAAGCACTCACATCACCTGGCTGTAAACACACTCAGTGTCATGAGCATAAACCGGAAGTATGCAGGTGTAATTGTAATGATCTAAATCACTTTTGTAAGATGACTGTTATAACTTCAGTACTGACTCAATTTCAGGTGAATGTATGTTTAGTGTGGGTGTTTTTTTTCCACTGAGAAATAAGCACAGCGCACTTACACCCCTTCCCGGCGGCAGCACATAGAATAGCCGAGGATGATGAATAGGACCAGGGCGACGGCGGAGGGCACAGCCAACGTGACCAGGAAGTCAGCAAAATAGTCCCTACTTTTCAGTGACTCTGAGGGTGGACTGTACTCTCCGAAGTCTGGCAGCACTCCCGTGCCTGGATCTGGGCGGCTGTTGTGCACAGGGACAACCTTAGTGATGTCCACCTGAGAGACAGAGGGACAGAGGACAGGATTTGAGCAGGCTGGCTCACTTCAAACGGGAAAAAAGACAATGGTTGGTTTGAAAATCAAACTGTAGTTGGCTACTATTAGTCAAAATACGAAAGATTAATACACATATTTGGCTCTCTAGTTCCCAACAGACTGACATATGTAAGAAGTCCACTTGCACGTTTAACATGAAAGCTTTAAAAAATAGATTTGTTAAATTACTAAGCATTGTATGCAGTGAATAAGTTTGCTCTTTATGTGTTACTTGGAGCACTGAACCAATATTTTTTTTTGCTTGACATATTTGTGTTAAGGTGGAGACTATCCTAACCCATGTAAAATCCACTATAAAAACCTTGCTTTAAAAGGTGGCCTTGGAATGTTATTTTTTGGAATTCTGTGGGACACATTCACAAAATTAATGAAGGAGACATTTTAGATTAATTAGTAAATTAATAACCTAAATGACAGAGCTGCTTGGCATTTATGTTATTTTCTATTTCAGCTTTTCTTTCTGGTGGCTAAAGGGAGAAGTCATATGACCAATAGCAATCACGTAATTGAAAGTTCAAGCTATTACTTAAATAACACACAAAACATCATAGTTTAAATATATGGAATTTCATATACAGTAATCCCCTGCTTTTCGCGGGGTTTACATTCCAAGAGCACCTGCGTATAGTGAAAAACAGCATTGTTGTGTTTTGGTTAAAAAAAAGCCTAAAAATGCCTATTTTTATAGTGTAAACCCTAAATATTCCCCAAAATGTGCTCCCAAAACACATTTGATTTCATTTTATACCCAGTTTAATACATTACCCTTAACAAAAATATAAAGGTATGCCCATACAGACTGTACCGTAATTCACACACAGTGTAATTTTTAGTAAAAATACAGTAAAATGTAGGGGTAATCACCAATAATTTTTACAGTTCAATAATTTACTGTTCATCAACCGCGCATCTTAATCAGGGTTCTTCAGGAGGAGTACTGTATTGTAGAGACCCGCCGGTTAAAGCAGACACTGGACAGCGACTGAGCTCAACAGCCTCTTTTAATTTAATTTATAGTAATAAAACTACTGGGCTTTAAGAACAAAACGAAAAACAAGAGAAACACTCAAGATGAGTCAGGGGCAGACTGACAATCTGTGCGTTCTGGAAAAGAACGGCTGTCCGATGCAATCCCGAGTTATTCCCTGAAAAATGTTCGTCTTGCCAGCGTGCTGTCCCAATAGTATTGTCCCGACGTTCCAAGCGGCATAGCTCCGCGCCGCGACTGCCCAGACACTTCAAGCTTCATAGTTAGATACATCTCCTGGAGACATTTCTAATGAGCCCTCATTTGCAATTTTAGCCCTGTAGATCACGAGTTATTCGCCAGAAACCGTGAGAGCCAGAGCGCGTCCGTCTTTAAATGCGGTAACGGTGTATTTCACCCTGTAGCTCAGCCTAGGAAAAACCTAGCACTGTGCCCAAGAACCAGTACAAAAACATTTACAGTTATATTTTATATGGAAATGTAGCTGAATTTACGGTTATATTTATGTTACAAAATTAGTACATTTTTCTTAATTATTTAGAAGTTAAATGCATAAAAAAACATATTGCCACGAGCAACAAAAAAATGCGGAGAATATTTGCAGGTTCCACGGTATTGTGGAGATTTCCGTGTAAAACTATCAGTTAGGTTCTCCGAAAAAATCTGTGTGACTGAATCTGCGACTCCTGATCCGCGTAAAACCGGGGGGTTACTGTACAGCATCTCTCTGCCCAAAGTCTCTAAGGAAAACAAGGCATTTTCAGCTAGTGGGTTTGCAGTTTTATTTTCACAATGGTCATTCAGAATATGAAGATTTTCCATCAGGTTGTAAACTTGTTTCCATGGTAACCAAATGCAGACCTTTATGGTAATAAAATAGCCTATAGTGATCTGTTTTTATAACAGGAGGGTTATGAGACCCTCACCAGTGAGATCTTGCACCAGTCGATATGGAACTGGGCTCTGAACTTCTTGTCACAGCTGATGACGGGTTCCATCTCCTGACTGCAGCGCAGCTGGTTCTGAGGGCTCTCCACCTCACGCAAGCATGACGAGAATGGCACATCAGCTCCCACCATCACATACACCCTGCACACACCATGCGCAATTCAGAGTAGTGCCATCTACACAATGGCCCACATTCATTAGAGCTGCATCGAAGCGTGCAGAATGACATACAGACCACTTTGTTAGTAACTGATTTATGAAACTGTTATATAATATCAAACACAAGCAGAGATTTGAGTTTCAGAACAGATGAGCTCATATACATTTACATGGCTCGAATGTCATTTACATCAAACAAATGCTGAGCGAATAAAAAAAATATTCGGTGAGCTCATGAGCCAGTAGTTCTCAAAGAAATCATTTTAATGAACCATTAGAGATTAAATAGTAGACATGAAAAGAATAAAATGTGAAAAGATTAACATTTTCATTTTTATTTAAAGGGGTAGAATTATGCAATGATGTACTAAGATTATCCATTAAGACACTGCATACTATTTCACTAGACTAGATGAGCTAGCTTCTACTGCCTTTGGTAAGATAAGTTATGTTAGTGGTAGTTCATTGTTGTTTAGTGGTGTACAATAAAAGACCAGAGCTACTGTCTTAAATGAAATGTTGATATTCTCATTTGCATTTGTTCATCAGTGTGTATGTAAATACAAACAAAAGAACTCAGCCACTGTTCTTCAAGAACGTAGTGGAATAGGTTACCTGGTTCTCTTTTATGTTCAAGGAATGTGAAATTTATCTGTGTTGCATATCTGATCCTCATTTGTCTATTTATATTTAATATAAATATATGAAGCAGCTAATAAGTTCATTTCAATTTACATTTACAAAATGTACATTGATGATAGAGAACTGAATTACCAGCCAATTACAAGGATTCCTGTGTGCACATTTATCATCATTTATCATTATAATCCTTATTTGTATTATTATTACTGATGTTATTGCAACTATTATTTTTTCCACATTTATTTTGATTATTTGATTAAATAAAATGTAGCATTATTTTGATGATATAATTGTAAATAAAGTTGTTAAGCAATTATAGTCAAATTTAGGTGCACTCCAACCAGGTGTGATTTAAAGATTAACGGAATTATAAAGAAATGGACAATAAAATGTGCATATGTTCCGTTTACAATTAGATCTGATCTTACGGAACAAATGTCCTTTTATTCGTCGATGTAAGGTTCTAATTGTTGGATCTGATTTGAAAACTACTATTTTCCTACCAAATGAATGTAAACTCCGACTATATGTAATAACTGTAAGACTGTAATTTTCTAAATCATGTCTGCTGCAGTGCGTATTCAGGAGACTTGTTCTGCACTGTACACATACTTTTAGTTTGAATATAGCAACTAAACAGGCAACCAGACAGGATGTTCTACAGAGACAAAATAATTCTGGTAGTTAGGGAGGTATTTGTCCGTTACAGCAGATACTGTACATTTCTGCACAGAGACTTTCTCTGTGTTTTTTTCCCTTGGTATTATTACTGCACTTGTTTTTTTGTTCTGTTGTCTGAGATACTTTGAGACAGTTTCATGTGCTTTAACTGGTGCAATGGGGTGAGGAACGCTTACCCCTCTTTCAGGTTATTGATGGGCAGGGGCACACGGCCACCCCGGTCCAGTGCTGAAGTGATGTTGATGGCATTGAGCCTCTCAGGCTGCCACACATTCTTCACTGCACCCAGAAAGTCTCCTAGTACCTCACTGGCTAACATCTCCTCCACATTCATGTTTTTAATGTAGAACTCTGCCTGGTAGGGTAATGGAAACTCTAACAGACAGAGAAAGAGACAGAGAAAGAGAGAGATACTGCATTATAAGGGTATTTTTTCTGTGTTAAGAGTGGTTGTTATAAACTAAACTTAGTTTATTTTGGCTTAAATGCCAGCTGGTTGAGCAGTGGTGATCATATACATGTGTGTTAATAGCACAGAGTGGACAGATGGCCAATGACATCAAAGTGATGTCACAGCTGGACCTAAACAGCTGTTCAGCCTAAAACATAATGCAAGCTATAATCGCAAACCTTTAAATCATGCTGGATGTAGGAGAAATCATTTACGCAATTATACAGTACATGCAGTGTTTTTAGAATACATTTTATTCTATAGTGAGTTCAGCGAAGTAAACTTGCTTTGTTTGTAATAAATTTTGTGAGATCACAAAAAAAAGTTTACTTCGCTGAACTCACTAAAGAATAATATATACTTATATTGCATTTATTTTATTTATCACCATAATCATCTGCTATGAAGATATGTAAAAAATGTCAATTCAACCTTAATTCAACCTTAAATGTTTTATTTTCAATATAAAATATTTTGTTGTGTAGGTAACAAATATGCACTTTAAGATGTGTTTTACAGGATCTTACCTTCTGTACCCATGATGTGTATGACCAAGTTGTGCCTGGCAGTTTCGAAGGAGCGTCGGTTATAGGCAGTAATCTGTAACACACAGGGTGGAAAGTTTAAGTCCGGCTCAGATCAGCTTATGTGCATGGCACAATGCTGCAGACTTAAAGACATACACAGAATTTCTTTGTGGGCCATAAGCCTATATAAATCAAAAAACAAACTTCACCTTTAGTTCAGAGTTATTACAGTCTTAATATAGTATAATATTTAAATCTTATAACATAAATGAAAAAGCAATTATGTAGTAACAAAATTACATTTGCATTCTGTAGTGACAGAGGCCTGCCCTTCTATTTTTTTAGTTTGTTTTGATGACAATGTAAAATTATGTTTCTGTCTGGAAAATAAAACACAACAATAACTTCTAATTAAATTCGCTAAATTGTTCAACTTACAAATCACATGTTTGATATGTGATTTGTAAGTTGAACAATTATGTTTCTGTCTGGGAAATAAAACACAACAATAACTTCTAATTAAATTCACTAAATTGTTCAACTTACAAATCACATGTTTGTATGTTCAGAATTTGCACTTTCAATGGAATTTCTCTGACAGAAACCTAGTTTTATCACTAGCAATAATAGTAACCTCTAGGGGTTACATTTTGTGAGTTTCAGAATGTACCTAAGTCAACAAAAGGACAGAGATTTGTATAATTAAAAAAAACGTAGTAAATCACTGCCTCCTGAAACATGTATAATGCAAAGAAATGCATACTGTGCCCCTTAAACCAGCAACTGTCTAGGCTACAGTAGCAAAAAGCATTAACTCCACACCTCAATGACAGTGGGCTTGCCAACATGCTCTGCTGTGGGGGAGCCATAGAGGACTCCATCGCTGTGTGGAGTCCTTTGGATGTAGCGAAGCCATCCTGGTCTGTCTGGATAGCCCTTTAGGTTTGTGTTGAAGGTGATTGGGTCATTGCTGGTGTCCCCTGTATGAAAAGCAACAACAAATGTTCTTTTGAAGCTCTACTGAAAGAGGTCACGTACTGAATTTACTTAATCAAAATGTGCACATCTGTTTCAATACATTACAGCAACACATAATGACAAAAAGTTGATGGAAACTAAACATGTATGCAAAGACAATATATTTTATTCATAGAGAATGATGTACACATTTGAAGTACATTTAGCCTATGAATTATAAATAAACAAAATGCATTTGCTTTTTAGGTGAAGGCAGTTCCTATGTTTTGACTGATGTTCTACATCTACGTACTGGTGCTGCTGCAGAACACGTCCTTCCTTAGGACATTCTAGCATTTTGTAAGATTAAGGTCATGATGAAATGGACCTGTGTGATGAACTGGACCTCTGCAAAGCCCTATGTGCGGAGTAAAAGCAGATGAAGCATACAATACCTGGCTTTGGATAGGGTGGAAATTCCCCTTTAAAATATTCTCTCTCCAGCACGTGGACGAATAGCACTCCTGCTGAAGGGTAGACGTTCCGGTCCGCGTGAGACCGTGACACGATGGTGACCACTGAAGCCAAGAGGAGAGGAGAAAGAGACAATTAACTGTGATCACTGAGGGAGCCAAAATCACCCTTAACCTGCAGGCAGAAAAGCTCCACAGAGGAACAGACAAGTACAGTAACCTTGATAAAGCTTAAAATGCTCAGGAATGCGAAATATTTCAAATGTTCCTGTTGAAACTATACAAAATGCAAGCAAAAGCACACTGCTGATGATTTCTTAGAATTGTACAAAGTTATGGCTTTACTTTCCTCATTTGGCTGGCAGCTACTGTGGGCCTTACAATAAGAATATTAGAAATATGACAAAAAATACCTTCAGAATGAGCTTTTTCTCGCCACTCTCTTTCCCTTCTCATCAAACTGCCGATGTGTGATGAGAGCATACTGGCACATACGGACTGCAATTGCATGGTCCAGATGGGAACTAAAGGGGTGTCACATGTATCTAAAAAATCCAATTCTGTAACAAATCTAGGATTGACTTTATTATTCTCTTTGACATTTGTGTTAGAGTGATTACAGCCCCTTTATTTTAAATAGTTTTCGCACATTTGTAATAAATAATGCAGTTTTTTGGGCAGCGTATTTTTTGTTTAATCATGGAAGCCTGAAACAAATATATGTTAAGTGACGAGTTTCAGTTAGCTCATTTAAAAAAAAATCATTTTTGATATAAGTCAATACTGAAGGTTTACATTTGGCAAGAGAAAAGCTAAAGTGGTACCACCTCTACCATGTGAAATAGCACTACTTATGTCAGTATTATTTATGCACTACTTATTTCTATGAGGTGCAATTCACTTTACTGTATTTATATTTGTGTATATAGCACAGTGTGTTTTTTTCTGCATTTAATATTAAGAGTTTTTATTGGACTTATTTAGACTTTATATTTTATATTGTCCTTTTCTCTGTGCAGTCGTAACATAAGAAATTTCTTCTGAGATCAATAAATGTTTCTAATTCTGATTCTAACTCATTAACAATATTTATGTGAACTACAAATATTCTGGGGACGTGTGTGCGTGTGCATTGTATTACTGGCAGTGGGTCTGCTGGAGAGTTAGAGCAAGGAGCCACAATTCCCTGGACACATTCCAGCCAGCCCTACTGTTCTTTAAAGAGTCATGAGCCAAAGCACCTCCCAAAACCATTGGTGGAAGAGGTATTTAACTCCATTCATTCTGGTAAGATGAGATGATTAAAAAAAGCTACATGCAAACAAAAACACACACACAGTCATTCCTTCCTCAGGATCCATTTCAGGGTGAAGTGGCAGCCCTTGAAATGGTTTACTTTAGACTGCCAGTGGAGGCGTTGTGTGCCACTCCTCTTTGCAGCCTCTCCCTTGTCTCCTTTTATTGCCTTGTTCTCCTCTCTCCCTCTCTCCTCCAGTCCGTGGGTGGAAGCTCAATTTAATCACCACAGCACTGGACGGAGGGGAAACTGCAGCACAGAGAATCCGGTCCACACACTAAATGGCTCACAGCACACAGTACCGCCCACCATCTACGATCCTTACACAGCTATTCTTATATCCTGCACTACAATCAACAATTCAAAGATGTTAAAATAGTTAGATGTAAGAGAAGCCAAAACACACAAGAAAAACACAGAGTTAAAACATAAATGCAACATAAAAACTCTGTAAAAACTGGTTTACACTATTCAAGCATTGCACTTCAATACCCAACTAGAGCCACTACTGTACTGAAAATGTCCTCAGGAGACATAACTATCTCAATATTCCACATTTGTGTTCTTTAGTTATTGTATCTAAAAATCTTAGTTATTGTATGTGAAAAAAAATTTAATCAGTGCCCAGCGTACATTTATATATATATATATATATACAGTACACCCCCAGTTTTACACGGATCAGGAGTCGCAGATTCAGTCACAGCTGGGTTTTTTGAGAACCGAACTCACTTTTACCCGGAAATCCCCACAATAATGCGGAAACTGCAAATATCCTTCGCCTTTTTTGTGGCAATAAATATATTTTTCTCAATGTTTTCATACAAGGGGACTCAGGGCCGACCTGGAAGCACTTTTTTCTAATTCCACACCAGGGTTGAGCCCCCGCGCTCCGAGCGTGATTTCTCTGCGGTGCAAGCACTAAGACACTTCAAACTCTACAGTTCAACTGATCTCCAGGAGACCTTTCCAATGAGCCCTCATTTGTATTTTTAGCCCAAGTAGATCAGGGTTATTTCCCGAAAACCGTTCACCTCGCCACGGTGTCCCAATACTTTTGACCAGCGACCTTCCGAGTTGCTATACTATACTATAGTTACTATACGCGGGTGTTCTTGGATTACTGTAGGGCTGCCACAAACGATTATTTTTGATAGTCAACTAGTCACCGATTATTTTTGCGATTAGTCGACTAATCAGATCATGCGTACATTGGATGTAAAATGTACAGCTTATAGC
>JBBPCY010000142.1:14686004-14722250 GCA_037974405.1 Brachyalestes nurse | reverse complement strand
GTGTGCCGATGCTAGCAATTATTTCTTTATTTTCAAAGGAAAGGGTCTCTTAAAATATGTCATTCAGGTAAGGTACAGAGAAAACAAAACAACACACTTACATACAACAAACATGCACTCATGGGATAGCCGAATCATAGAATCTCCACTAATGTCTATAAGCAATGTCAAGTATTGATTTTTTTGCTGGCCAGGGGAACATGCATGTGAAGGGGCTACAGATGTGTGCTGGGAATAAGTCTCTTGTTTACTGTTTGCACTTTTCAGTGTGAAACCCCAAGCACAGAGAATTAGGCACCGCTCTATGCCATGGGGGCTGTAAAACAATCAGATGATCAGTTACTGCACAAGCACAAGGCCATGTGAAGGTGACGAACTCCACCCTATTCTAATGGATCAGCCATTAATGGTTAATGCCAAACCCTTTGCCACAGGCTAATGTGGAAATGAAAACACACACACACACACACACACACACAAACACATCCAGGATGCAGAATCCAGACAAGAGCTGCAGTGCAAATGGATAACTCTAGTTTATGCTTTTATGGGTCGACCTTGACCAGGCCTTATGGAGTCAGCCATTATGTGTCCCGAGAGAATACGAGTACCCTCTCTCTTGGTACCACAGCCGGGGATGTCCTACTAAAGTGCCGAATCAGCTTCACGCTGGTTTCTCTTTTCCGGTCAGGGGGAACTCATGCGCTTCACCATTCGAGCACAGAGAAGCAGAGGCTTATGGGAGTCTGCTGAGCTTCTCTACAGCTCCCTTTCTGTTCAAAGTACTCTTTCCTGAAGTGAAAGTTCCCCCATGAAGCTGGGTCAGTCTACTGTCACCAGGCGGCTGCTGGGAGCCGTGGAGGTGCAGACAGAGAATCTGCTGCCTACAAACTGAACACCTGCCTCAGGTAATCTTGAATTTCAGCACCAAATGTGTAGACAAATGTGTTTTTCTTTGATTTCAAAACCTAACATAATTGATAAATCTGTAAATGATGAAGTAGGATCAGATAGTCTGGGCTGCTAGGTATTGATAGTAATGTAAAGAGCACCAAACCATTACAACCCAGTGATGTGAGACTGGATCCTTAACAAACACTGTTAAGACACTGCTCGATATTATCCTGGTTTATTTCTGTAAATGGAGAAGAGAACAACAGAGGGCGGCGATTCAACAGTTTTAGAAGTGTTACAAGCCCAAAAAAAGCTGAGCACAGCTGTGTGCCAGTGTTATGAGGAGTGGGATAAAAGGGCGAGAGGCACACACGAATCAAAACTGGCTTACTCACCCCTCCTATGAGGCACAGATCTGTGTGAGGCGTCACCTAAAGCCTGGATGTGACTATGGCCTTCCCAGATTTTCACAAGGACATAATACACAACAGAATATGAGAGCAAGCACATAACTAGTTTTATTTCATACTTTGCCTTTGAGTCTCAGCATCTCAACAGGACGGCATCTTTGACTTGCATTACAGCTCAAAGAGACATACTGTAACATCTGGCTTGTTGTAGCTAACAGAAAAATCACACTTTCTCATTATACTGGCAGCAGTCGGCAGCACGTCTGGCAAGTGTGTCCTATCTCTACATCTGTCTCATCTCCTCGGTGAGTGAGAGTTTTCAGGCCGGACAGCAGATAAACACTGATTCTGCAGATAAACCGTTAGGTTAGCGAGCTAGCTGCAGTTAGCCTGTCCATCGTTCAGAGGAAAAATGGCGTGTTTTTGTTCACGTCAGACGGCTCGAACGGTCACGTACCTACTATGAGACAGACGAGAAGGCCCACCGAGTCCATGGCTTATTCGTAACGACGAGTATTTACATGGCAGGTGCGATTTTCCTCCAGTGTTAGCTGCACTTCAGCAGACATAAGCATCCTCCTCACTCTCTGCAGCCCCCGCGCCTCCGCCTTCTCCCGCGAGCACATACATACACTCGCGCGCGCAGACGCTGGAAACATCTGGCGCAGACGCTGGAAAATCAGGAGCGCCTTTTCTGCGAGCTTTCTCTCATTAAAACCATGGAGAGCCAACGCCCCAGTGCCGCCTCACTGAAGAGAACACGCAGCAGAGACATTACTGACAGTGGTGTAGAAAACTGTCAACTGCGCCTCGAACCTCAGCTTTATAATAATTATAATAATAGGAAATTATTATAGGAACATTTTGAGATGGGCCTGTGGCTTAGAACCCACGTAGATACGCCATAACCACCTCCTACACCTGAGCAACCTCCTAGAAACTCAGCTGCAACCACCTAGAAAAACTCTCTAACAAACCCCTCAGACACCACAGCAACTGCGTAGAAACTACTTCGCAACCACCTGTAATACCACACAACATCTGGTGCAAATGCTGGAAAACCTGCAAGCTTTCTCGCATTAAAACCCAGAGAGCAAATACCCCATTGCCGCCTCGCTGAAGAGAACACGCAGCAGAGACATTACTGGTGTAGAAAAGTCTTGGTTTGAGTTCCTTTGAGTGGTTCTGTTCTATTTATCAATGGATCCAATGGATCGTAGTATAAGCAGTGAAACAAAGAGCTGAACGTTAACAACAATAACAACTAAAAAGAAAATTTCTAAAGAAATTTTGAGATGGGTCTGCCACCATAGCAGCCACATGGAGACTCCCTAGCAAACACCTCCTACACTATAGCAACTCCCTAGAAAGTACTTCGTAACCACCTTCTACCAACAGCAACCGCCTATCAACACCCTAGCAACCACCTTCCATACGATAGCAACCACCTCGAAACATACTAGTAACCAACTCCTACATCATAGCTGCAACCTAGAAACTCTTTAGCAACTACACCATAGCAAGCACCTGGCAACACCCAAGCACCTTGCCTACCATAGCAAGCACCTAGAGTTAACCTTCCAACAATTAGTGGCCATGGAGAGGATAAAGGGATGGATGAAAGGCAAAAAAGAGTAGTGTGGGCCATGCCTGATATCACGAAAGTGATCTGTGAGTTGAGCCAAAAATGTGATGGAAATGTACTGAGCAAGAAGGGATGAATTAAAACAAAGGAAAAGATGAGTGCAGGGCTTGGATAAGTGGATGGATATGTGGGGTGAAGTGGCCTGAGGTTTCATGTGAAGTTTTTCTAGGTTGCTGTATGGAAACTGTTTCATCTCCTGAAAGTGCATTCATTTAAATTGGGTCAAAATGTGTACAAGTGAAAGGGGGGGGGTTGAACCATAAGCAAGGAACAGATGACTGATGGTCATAACTGGCGGTGTTTGTGTGTCAGGGAAGTTGACCTGACGGCTCCCATGGCCAATAATAAGCAATTTTCTTCGAGATCAGATGTTATTATTATTATTATTATTATTATTATTATTATTATTATTATTATTATTATTATTATTATCATTATTTATTTATTTATTTTTTATTAGCAGTAGTGGTAGTAGTAGTCCTTGTATTATTATTATTAGTAGTAGTAATAGTAATAGTCCTATTATTATTATTATAATTGTGGTAGTGTTAGTAGTTGTAGTAGTAGTAATTGTAGTAGGAGGAGGTGGTGGAGTGGCAAAATTCTCCTCAATACAAAAGACCCATTCATGGGTACACCCATTCCCTTTTCACTCCTATTAAAATGCCACTGAGCCTAAATATTCTCTGAAGTCCATAACCCTCCCCCCAGTCCATAAGCTCTAAAGCAGACAATGAGATAAGGTCTCTTATAATGTATTCAACCCCCTGTGGTGAGGCTGAGAAGACAGATGGTCATGCAAAGTGCCCTTTGCATCATGGCCAACGCTCCACAACTGGACAGTCCAGGAGGGGCCCAGTCCGATACAGACCCAGTAATACTTAACCTGCTTCCTTATGAAGACGTATATGGATAAAATAGAACCTCAGCAGAAGGGCTATTTGCTTGTTTAAACCCTTTGTTAATGTCCAATTCATTGTAGGCCTGCTATCCAAGTTGCGTAACCAACTTAATATTATTTTAGCCCACCATGAGCTAGCTAATGATGTTCAAGTGGTGTATGCTTTTGTTCCTCTACAGCCCTGTAGTAGCTAATTTCATCCACTTTATGTATGTAAATGTAAGGAGAGCAGGGTGGTACAGGCCTGTATAGGAGCCATAGAACACACAGACGCACGCTCTATTATTTTAGGTTGCCTAGCAACGTGCTCATATGGTGAAAAGAATAGGAGGGGAAACATGCGATACCTTTCACTGCCCAGAATTTAAGACACTCTTGGTTATTTTCCTTTATTATAATAAAAAATATATGTTTTATCCCGTTTTTAATAATAACAGGCCCACCCCATGACATGGATACACAACTTGCATTTTGTCAACACGCTATAAAATTCAGAAGGAAGCCCTCCAGCACCACCACATGTTCTCACGCCAAGTGAAAAAGGTTAAATATCAATTTCAGGTAAACGTGGAACTCATGATTAATCAAGCAGGCATTTCACAACAGAGTTTTTCTTCTTCCAAACTGTCTTGTCATTTTTTTAGATGTGTATCACACTCTTTCCCTGAAAACTCCCATTCACAGCTTTTTCAAGCCAATCACATGCCCGTCAGCCTCCCAGGCTTCAGGCAGAGACTCACCACTTTCATAATTCCTCTTTTTTTTAAGCATAGCCATCCCACCTTATTAAAAAGACCTATAGTAATACTGCACATGCTTCTATAGGGTTTCTCTAGGAGTCATAATGAAAATTACAGACAGTTACTTTGTTTTACTGCAGGATAACTGTTATAGATTATGTAAAACAGGAGTATTACCTGGATGTGAAAATAAGATAATTATAGCATTATACAGCACTACAATTAAAGGCCAGGAGAATCTTTCAGTGAACCTTTTTGCATCTTTATCTCATGAAACATTAATGTGACAATGGCACGATAAGATAAGATAAGAAATGGAAATGCTTTCGTCATTAGCATGATCTGTAAAACAAGAAAGAACAAAAGATCCTTCACAATACAATACAATAAATAATGCAACACAATCACAAGAACATTATTGTAACAAAATAACAGTGCAGCGCTGACACTGCTGTGTGTAAGATTTAGTGTGCTGAACCATCTTCATGCTGGCAACAACTTTGATAAATACTAAATTTTAGTAAATACTAAAATTCCTGGATGCTGGATGTACGTTTCTGTACTGAATCCATGTGTTTTTTTTTCTTTGCCAGACTGCGGTTTGGTGCCCCCCTCCCCTCCACCTCAGATTATTGGAACGAACCATTCTGTTGTAAATAAGGTTGTGCACCTGTCACATGGGCCAACCATTTTTGAGAAAGAAGACTCTGAGAGACACGAAACGCCGTGATGACAGCACATGGTTGTCCTATTATAAGCTCCCCATTGAAACGAGCAAAGACTGTGTGGTTTTAATGGGGTTACAATGAAAGGTGCTGTGAGTGGACACCCCTGTCGGGGAAATGGCAGCATCACTTCGGAGCCTGCAATGGCGTTGGCTGGCTGTGTGTGTGTGTGTGTGTGTGTGTGTGTGTGTGAGAGAGAGAGAGAGAGAGAGAGGGAGTGTGTGCTTGTGCGCGCGCGTGTGTGTGTGTGTGTGTGTGTGTGTGTGGATCCCGGCTTGAGTGTCAGATTGTTCAATGGTATGCTGAAGGACTCGATGTTGCTGGCTCAGTCCTGGTGCTCTGAATGAAAATTATGTTTATCCTACAACACAGGGATACTAACACACCTTTTTCATCTGCCTGATCTCTCGAAGAGGGGATACGTTTTTGTCTCTGCTAGAGAGAACTGATAACAGCATCAGTTTTGGCACCAAAAGAGAGAAAGAGGACGTAAGTGACCCTTTTGTTTTGAACATTGTAGCATCGCGGAGGAGTTAGGCAACAGTTACTTCTGCTTTTGGACTCGTTTTCTTGTAGGTTCAGTTGTTGCATGTTATATTTTTACAAGCTTGTGTATATAAACACACCCAGCGTTGATGGAAAGGCTTTGAAGGCAGAGCTGTCAGGATCGAGGCGACGGACGGACTGGGCTGCTCAATGTAGGCTCCAACATTTCAGCCTTAATGTCTACAGTGCATCGCAGTTGTCTTAATTGTGCAACCTACATGTCGTTAGACCTTAAATGGACAAGCTGGATACAGTTTGTGGTCCATTAACTAATTTTAATGGGCATATCTTCTTCGTCTTCTTTCCAAACCCCTGTGTTATGCATTTGCTGAATAGTGCAGTTTTGCATTTCTGCATTAAGCCACTGTCCAGCCCTTTTCTTTTTGCTCATAATATGTGGTATTTTGCCCTGTTCTTTGGTCCTGTCTAATAAACAAATGGAAGAAAATTGAGTCTGTTTTAGAGACCCAATCGTTTGTTCTTTAAAATCGTTTGTTCTATTAAAATAAAGCCTCATAAAGACTACTGCATGCTAACCCGATGTAGAAGATTGTCTATGGCTTGTTTCCCATAGATCTCCATCCATAAAAAAAGCCCATCTGTGCATTAGCATCGCAACAAAAATATTCCTTCACCCCTCATGGCATACTGATGATTACGCAGAACAGTCTGGCTCAGGGTGGTGGGCAGTCATAAACATAAGTGTACATTCCCTTGTTTTTGGGCTGTAAGAGTATTTCTGTTCCAGTTTTATCCCTGGCTGTTTGAATAACGTGTGATCACAACACATGCTGCTCAAAATAACCACGAATGCCATTTTGTTGTGCTCAGGAGGCAAGCTGTGTTACATCAGTGTGCACTCAGTGAATTAGACTGCACCAAGTGCTTTCTTGATAGATAGCCCTCTCCCAGGATCACTGCTATTAGTGTTTCAATACAGCTCTGTTATTTGCGCAGAAACAAATAGAAAGTACTGCATCATTTTAAAAACCCTGTAAACAGATTCGAACCGTAATGCAGACTTGTTTTTTTTGCTTCATTCTAGGGTATCTTGACAGAATGTGATATTGAATCACATAAAATACATTAGGGATGCCACTGCACATTTGAAAACAATAATTCCCTCCGTCATTGAGGCTGAAGATGCTGAAGACGGAGGCCTCGGCAGAGAGGACTAACCTGAGGAGTGCCTCCCCGCACAGGAATGCCTACAGAGCAGAGTTCCAAGCTCTGAAGAAGGCCTTCGACCAGCCCAGGCAAGATGGTGACCCCAAGTCCAAGGATCCAGAGCGGGTCAGGCAGCCTCGGGGTCGGCAGTATGGCGCCCATGTCAGCCGGATCAAGGACATGTTCATGCAGATGGGCACTGAGACCACAGGCTCTGGCAAGATGCAGACGAGGGACGATACCTCCCCACAGAAAATTGCCAAACCGACCAACTTCATCAACAGAGCAGACGGTTCAGTGATCAAACTTCAGCATAGCGAGAGAAGCAGTGGCAGCCACTCAAAGTTCTCGGAAACAAGAAAGCTCTTTGAACAGAGTTCCAGAGATACATCCCAGTCTCCTGTATACTCCTGTGGCAGAGATAAAAGGGGTTCTCATGAGCATCTGGATGACTGGAGGGGGGCACGTTCCAATAGGGGCAGCACAGACTCTTTGGATAGTCTTTGCTCACGAACAGAGGCTTCATCTCCCACGGTCAGCCAGCTTAGTGCTGTGTTTGAGAATTTAGACCAACAAGGTTCTGGTTCCACTTTCAGAAGAGGCCATGGGGGTGGACGGGCTCTTTATTCCCCAGACAGCTCACTCAGACACGGGGAAGCCAGCGAGGATGACACTAGTGCCCGCCAGTCTCCATCAAGAGGTGTGTACAGAACCCGTGTTGGGAGCAAGCACACCCTTCCAGTTTCGTCCTCCTCAGAAGACCTTCTCAGTCCCAGCCCTTTGTCAGAGATGGTAGAACAGCCAAAGGCAGTCCATGAGAAAATGCGCCATGAAGGGACTGTGGCAGAGAGTGATTGTGGGGATGGAGGAACTGTTGAGGCTGTGGATGGATCTAGCGAACAGAAGCAGGCAGAAGATGCTGCTGGCGTTTGCACAAACTCGTCTCAAACTAATGACACTACAGCTCATGACAAACCACAGGAGCATATGCCTGACTCTGCAGTCAAGTTGGGGAATGATGCAGAAGAGCCTGCTAAAGACAAATCTAGGCGGATTACGGAGGATCAAATAGAGGAGCCCAGTGAGGAATACTGTGGCAATGAGAGGGTTATTTTCAATGCAGATGGGGATGCTTGCTACCAGGGCTGGGGAGAAAGCTGCACGGACCTGGAGGATGATTTGTATGGGGATGAAGATGCTAGCTATGACCCTGGATCAGAGATCACAGAAGTTCCTGGTCTTCCTACAGAGGCTGAGGAGGATATTCCTCAACGGCGGAAAATACGATTCAGCACCTCCCCAATAACAGTAAGTATACCCATAATCTTTACCTATTAGAAGAATAAGGCAATATAGCCTATAGCATGGAGAATAATATAGAGAATTTAAAGCATGGACCTTTAGGCTAGGTCATCAGATCTTCAACGAGAGGACACTGTTGGCTATTGCTAAGCTCTGTTGAGTCACCATCTTGCCTGATCATTGCAGTGCAGTTTATTTAATGAGCAGGCGGTGTCCTAAAGTGGCGTTTGAAGGGCCTCTCATGTCTGCAGGGATGTGTGCACACAAACAGCTGCTGCCCTCACAGCCGGGTCTGGCGCTGCCTCCTTTTGCTTTCTGCACTAATTCAGCCTCTCTGTGTTCTTCCGTAGCCTGTAACGTCCATCTCACTAGTATTGTAAATGATCCAAATCTGATCTCACAGGAGGCGTGTGAATCCTGTGTGAGCTTTGTGTTCCTATGGAAAGTGTGAAGGTGGTAATTGCATTCTGCATGCATCTGTTTGATACTGCTGGAGATGGCTCTAGTACACTAACGTAGATACAGTGCTTTATTCTGTACTTTTTCAACAGCACATTAGTCTGAAGGATAATTTTGGGAAGCCGTAGTAATCCATTTTAGGTAGTCAATTAAAACTCTATGGTCCATTTGCACTGCCCCCATCAGATCAATGAACTTTGCTTTACCCATTTAAACAGAACAGCTCGTTTAGTTGCAGATCAGGGCTATTCTGTTTGGACTATTGGCTGGCTATGATATTTCGAGTATCTTGACTAAAGAAACAAGCTATTAGAACAAGAGCTATTAGAAGCAGTCAGAAATGGTTTGGAGAATATGTGAAGTAAAAGCAAACAAACATTCCTCTGGTCCTGATCAATCCTATTAGCACGCTTAAGCTGTTCCCCCTCGTTTTTTTTTTTCATCGGGGAAACGTGACGTTTGGGTGCAAGTACCTCTCACGTTAGCTGAAATCTCATGGAGTCATCTTGTGTCAGCTTTTGTCAGTGTAAAAGGTCAGCTACTCCAGTTACTCCTTTTTTCCAGTGTAGTGTATCATATTCTTAGAGTTCTGTAATCAGATCACATCCCTGTGCTACTCTCAATTTGAATTCTCAGATTAGCTGGCTAATTATAAGTGAAGTATATAGGTCTTTCCTGCTGCCTGATGCCATTTTGTACTTTCGTGTAATAAGATAATGCAAATGGTATATTAAAATGGTCATTTAAGATCATGCCTTCAGAACTCAAACATGTGAGTACCGCTTTTAATGGCTCTGTTTATCCCTCCCCAGTTCAATATATTCATGGCCCGGGGGCTGTTAAAATGCAGTTGTCATCTCATAGATGGGGAGTAAGTAGAGAGTGTCAGCCCATTGTAAATTGGCATTGTGCTGCCTGGGTTAACAGTTGACTGGGCTGAATTGTTAAATGGCCCTTGGCTTCAGTTTATCAGACAAAGGCTGTACTTTGCCCATTAATCATATGGAATATTAAACTCTGTCAGGCCACAGTCTTGTTTTGCATTCTCTGTACAAACAACGGTCTGTCTCCTGTTTGGACTTATGAAAGGGACAAAGTGGTTTGGTAAAATGTAGCTACTCCCACCAGACGAACCCAACATGAAACTGGCTTGACCCCTGCGGGAAAGGACTACAAGAAAGACTTTGGGGGGTGGGGGGGATCGTCTGTGATTAATCTTTCTCAACATTTTTTCCCGCTGCTGTAATATTTCTTAGTGCCTCGTAAAGCGGATAAATCATTTCAACATTAAAGCTTTTAAACCTTAATTAATCTGGTGCTCTTGTAAAAGGCTATGGTGGAGGGCTGCTCTAGTGGCTGTGGGCTATAACAGCACTCTCAGAGACCCGCTGTTTCATAGAAGCAGGGAAGAGACCAATCAGTTCCGGAGAGATTTTCTCTACAAAGTTGCCATCTCATTCTAATATTATCTCTCTTACATCAGCCTGTGTACTCTGTCCCTTTTTTCCCTATTAATGTATTATTCATTAATTATTTAAGCCTACCCCTGTAGCTTGTAGACACTCAGTGGGGAGTGTATCAGTTGCAGGCTTTAGGACTGGCTGTCCTGGAGTCATTCGTATTGATGTGACTTATTGTGACCAAGTTTGAATGACTGTCCTCCTCCTCTCACTGGTGCTGATGTGTGGCTCTCTCAGATGGGCTCAGTAATGCTTGCAACTTAGAGGCCGACCCAAGGGCTATGATCACTGCTGGCTCACGGTATACAGTAATCATATAAGACATTTAGTATTCCAGTAGAAAAGTTTTGATCATGCCTGTTTGCAACCGTGTTGGTTGTTAAGAACTAACAATAACAATTGCAAGTAAACACATATTCTGAGGCTGTCAGCAGAATTATACACTGACTTAAACTGTACATATTGAATTTATGTGCAGCTTTGTTTCTAGGACATTTCCTCGAGGCCAAAAGAAATTTTATTTGTTCTTTATCCAAAAGTATGCGGGTGAAACGCACACTGATACAAAAAACAGATCTAACTTATATACACACATGAATGCACTTGGTTGACGTCCTGTATCGTTATACCCTTAATAAATATAATGCAGTTGATGCTGGAGAGACATGCATAACAACACATCCCAGTCCGACCACACACAGCATCAAAGCCTCAGAATTGAGATACGAAGCTAATTAATTGATCTGTAGACAAGCGCTCAGTGCGTAGCTTATGTGTGCATGTAGGCACTTGGCTGCCCTTTGCAGTGTCTCCCCTGTCATCATGCTCTGTGTGTGCTGCTTAAATGGCACTTAGAGGTTGTAATGAAATGTTGCATCATACAAAATTCGGCCTCTTGTTGCGACATCTTGATTCCCTAATCGAATTAAGTGGGTTTGAAAGACTGGAGAGCAATTGAATGAGTGCTGAAATGACACAGTAATTGCACACTCCACTTTCTCTGCTCCATCATTATATTACAGAGGCCTGCGTACTGTCCAGCTGATTCTGTGCTCTTGTGTGGGCTATATTATTTGGGAGATAAAGATGCAGCTTTACTTAGTACTGAAATTTTGAAAGGAGCCACATCATAACACAGGTATTGACTATCCATTATTTTTAGCATCTAACTTGTCAGAGGGCAACGTGTTATTATCAGCTGACTGAGCGGCCTGTTGTGAACCTTTCTGATCTGTGTCAATTACTTTATGAACTAGAATGCGCCATCGTGTAAAGTACAGTATAAACCAAATAAACAGTTGTGTTTCCTTCTCTCTTTTATCTTCTTAAGACAGGAGTGTCAAATCGTATCCACAAAGGGATGTTGTGGCTGCCGATCTTTGTTCCAAACATGTGGGAGCACACCTGATCAACTGTTTGAAAACTGAGAATAAGTGGAACCAGGTGTGCACCTGTTTGGAACAAAAAAGGAAGGCAGCCCTGCCTTGAGGTGAGAGATGTCTACCTGGACCTACATTGGTTTCACTGATACTAGTTTTGCTCTTTATGCAAGCTGGTAAATTCCGCTCGAGTTAATATTTCACAGTTTGTGCTGAGGCACTTGAGAAGACAGGCCTTAATCCTAAATCCACTGAACAAAGAAAATACATGGTAATTGGACTCAGTGACGCTTGAGACTGTAAATGGTTGCGCATAATCATCACAAACACAAATTTCCTTTGTGAAGCTGCTGTTTGCTAGTTTAGGATCTGAGATGAAATTGAAAATATCAAAAGCACTTACGCTTTCAAAAGACCTAGTTAATCTTGGTTTTGTTTGGAGAAGAAAATAAAACCTGGAGTTGTGCGATATTATACACTTCATAAGGTGCATTAACCCTCTATTCCAGATTCTACGATTTTTTTAAAGAGGCTCATAAAACTGACTAGACCTTTGAGTCATGGCTTTTGTGTGTTGTTGATATGACTCTTTGCTACAAATGTTGTCACTCAGGCTTAGAGAATGAGACACATGAATGCAGTGAGGCCTCAGAAAATATTTTCCCTCTAAGATATGCGGGGGATTTCTGCTGCTTTTGCGGATTAGCTTCTGCTACCACCACTCAAGCATAAGCTAACTGGATGTTCCCTTCCTGAAGAGTTGCCTGACAGAACAACAGCAATTCTGCAGACCTCTCAGGAGCTGATGATTATGCAATCAGTGTTTGGATTTAATAAGAAAGTACAGCATTTCATATGAAGCAAGAAAGCAGAGGCCTTGACACAATTAGACAGGACAAACATGTTATCAGGGGCTGTTGTGTTTAGATTTAATTTCCCTGAAGCAAAGTCCAGGCTCATTAAATGGCAATCAGGAAGAGTTTGAATTTACTGCTATCAGGGAAGAAGACATCAAAGTTTAAATTTTTTTCTTGATGTCAGATTTTATGCGGGAATCTAAAGGCAAAGGTCAACCTCTGTTATTGTGTTTCAGCAATGATGGGGTAGTCTTCAGACTATTTGTTTTTGGGACATCTGACCTCTTGCGGAGTTGAATTTTTAACGATCGGAAACAGAAGACAGCTCTGCGGTCCTGGGGCAGGGAAGATCCCGGCTGGTCGTGTCAGGCACAAGCATTGCCCCTCCCTCGCGGAGTTCGGGCTCTTTAGGAGAGGCAGACATTGTTCTCTCTCGGCTCTCGTCCGAAAACAAGGAGGTGCTCAGACTGACACACTGTCCTGCATTGTTGTTCGACGCTGTGGCCAAATGGGCCATCTGTACACAAACCCAGCTATACTGAGTTCAGTATTCTCAGGGTGCCCAGAAATAATGCCCAGTCAGCATTGAATATATAGTTTCTATGTGCTTATAATTAAAGTAAAGCTAGTATAGCTTCCATTATTTTTGTCTCCTTAAAAAACTTCAATATTCTTTGAAGGAGGAAGAATGTAGTGAAGAACTATGCAACAAACCTATGCAAACCTAGTATAGTGTGCCTTTGTTTGCCAATGCCATTCAGTCTATTACACTAATTAATAATACAGCAGGGTACTCTGTTATTAGCTAAGCAAGATGCTTTAACCCACACATTCATAGCTGGGCCTGAGACATGAAAAGAGCGGTTGTTTTACATTCCTAGAATCTTCTAGGCCTGCACTGTACGTTTCCCTCTCGCTGTGCTAGTGAGAACGATTCGTTACTGTTATTTAAGGAGTCTCTTAGCAAAAAATCTCATTTACACAATTTTCCACTAACCCCAAATATGGCTGATCAACCAAAACATGTTTGGAGCCCAGATTACGCCTCTTTGGTTTAGAGGTGAAGCTATGAGTCTAATACTCGTATCCAAAACAAGTCTGTACTCACCCAAATCTTTTCTATGAACACATCCCTGAAACATCCACAATCTACTCAAAACATATTCAGTTCTTCTTTGAGATCAGGCAAACTTGTGGATGTGGTTTAATGGACAGTATGACTAAAAATGAGACATTTAGCTGAACACTATGGGCAGCCTCTTTAGTCAATAAGGTCTTTTTCACACAAAGAAGTGCTAGTCTATAGTCATTTATAGCAGTGATAAGGTGAATATTGACTTGCAAAAACAAACACAATCTGGACTCCAGACATGCCACTGTGAGACTGCATCTGGCAGAACCAGAAAATTAAGTTAAAAATTTGCCAGGCCATTCTTTTAAGGCACCCAACACAAACGCAGTATTAAAGAAAGGCAGTATTTTGGGGAGAAAAGCTTCAGTGAGAGTCATCAGCTTTCGTGAAAGGAAAGCTCGGTCCATCCTGTTGTGCAGCGGACAAGAATTTTTGAGAATCTTTAAGAATTCACAGATCACCTGACTTACTAAATCTCAGCCATAAACACTTACTTTCCAATGATATGGAGTCATCTGAACAGCTTATGTACCTTTCAAATTTGAATTAAATGAGCTTACAAAATGTAGTGTGATTTCTTTACTTAATATGCAAAAACTGAGGAATGATTCATGTTTATTTACATGTTTGACTAAATCTGAATTAGTCAACAGTAGATTTTCTGAGCCTGAATGCTAGTTCTATATACCCAATGTTTGGCTTGAAGCCTATAGAATAATTGCCATTAGCCTGTATGTGATCTCCGTGATGTAATTTTTTTTTTAGATCCTATAACAGTATGTCAAATGCTTCCAGCATGAGTCAGCAATGTACCTCCACAAGTAAGTGCTTTGGAATGTTAATGTGCTGAGTCGTCACAGTGTAGATGCACTGTGGTGTCTTGCTAATGCATTACAGGGTGCTTAGGTGTCAGTCTTGTCCTGGAGAGACTTCTGTTTGGGTGAATGTGACACTTAGGACCCTGGCATCACGTAGGCCTGCGGTACCTTTTAAAAATGATCAAGCACACAATTTTACTCTAACCCCAAAAGTAGTTGACAACAATTTGCTTCTTTGTTGTCAGGTATTTGCTTCTTTGATTTTGTGCTGGAGCTATAGAGCTAATGTTATAAGTAGTGCTGCATCAATAATTTATCTGTATCAATGCCAATACTGGCACTTACTGGCACTGGCACAGTATCATTTTGGCGATAAAGAAGGTTAATAGCTACTACACACACCATGAATGACAGTATATTTACCAAACACCAGTAGCGTCGGACCGTTGATGAGTGTAGGTGGTGGGTGGTGTATGAGAGAAGTGAAACTACATTTAGCATCTGCGTATGTGGATATAGCATGTAAGTGTCATGGGTGTACCTCTTTATCAGCGGTCCCCAACCTTTTTTGTGCTAGGATCAGTTTCATGTAAAACAGTATTTTCACAGACAAGTACAGAGACAACTAAAAACAAAGTGTGTAAAAAATACGAAGAAGCTTCCCGAAGAGGTTTTTTTTACTCATTTTTGGTAGCTTATGGGGTACCATATCACGTCACCGAGACAAGCATTTTTACACAATAAAAGATTTTTCAGACTCTAATAATCAATAAAATATATTTTTAAAATATTCTGTCTTCCTGTGCAGCCCGGTATCAAATGATACTATTCTGTTGCTCAGTGGTTGGAGACCTCTGCTCTATAATGTTAATTTTTGCACAATCACAACACAAGTGAGCTAACTCACTAACTACAAATAGCAACAAAACAAAACGCGAGTAATGAATTAATCATGTACTGATGAACATAGATCTGCACTCTGATCTGTAGCAAATAAATGGCAGTGGTGTGATTTGTGTGCAGCTGTAGTTGGCAAAGGAGCTAAAATAAAGATTAGCAAGCTGGCTAACTGGCCTCCTATAAACAGAAAAAATATACTAATAATCATTTAATCGTGCAGAACTGACAGTCAGGTGCATATCAAATTTCAGAAGTTCAGAAAATCTATGATGGTTTAAAGCTGTCACCATGGTTATAAGTAAAATACAGAGGCAGACCCATGTTTTTCCTAAAACAGGGGCCACTGAGGAGCCAAGTTTACGTCCCAAATTATCTTGCATTATCTTGCAGTGCCTGGTGAAGAGTGGTTGGAGTTGCCCTGGTCTTGACCCTGACTGGCTTCTGCCTGACTCATTGTCACTCTCTCACTGTTACTCTCCCTGCTTTCACACTGCCGTGAGTCATTTTCACTGGCTGGCAGACTGGGAGTATTTTTTACCAAAAACCACAGAATATCCACCTGTCCTTTTCTTCCCATACGTTCCATCTCTGCCAAACATTATAGGTAACCCATAAATACAAAATACTGAGCATTTGCTAAACTGATTACATTGAATGCTGAGTTCAGGCTGGGAGGTCAAAAATGTGTCATACTTTCAAGTGGGAAATCAGATATTTCTGGGACGCAGCATTAGTTTCATTTAGTCAGCAATGCCTGTGGCATGATTGAAAGAGGAAGTGACTTTTAGATGGTGAATTCATGTCTCAAGTGGCTGAGGTGAAACATAAAACAACCTAGCTATATTTTTTACGTGAGAACCAGCTACTGATATCCAGATAACTACATTCCAAGAGTAAATGATTTAACTAACTAGTGATGTAGTAACATGCTGCTACTTAAAGATCCATAAGCCTAGGCTTGGTGACAGCAGCAAATAAATGCTCTTTACACATTTACACTACCTAAACTTATGCAATTGTAAACCACGGAGCTTTGTGGTTTATAAAATGCTGAGCACCACTGTTTAGCTTTCTGTGCAGTCATGCCACGTCACGTCACGTCGGCCTTTCCGTAATGACCAGTTTTCCACTTAAAATGTCTTATGGACTGTTGATTCTGATCTTAGTAAGTTACCCTTGCTACACTTTGCTGCATAATGTTATTTATAATGCTGTGAATATATGTTGTTAAAAATAAAATTAAAAACAAAAAAAACTGCATCCAAGACATAATCATGGGACTCTTTCACATGATTACTGTAGCCTAAGATGTTGATGCATCTGTTAAGTCAACAAGCTGGAAGTGAGTTAACCAACTAGTGACAGGACAGTGGCACTTCAGGGGCCAGTTAGATATCTGCCAGGGCCCTCTGGCCCACCCCTGAATTTGCCGGTGGGTGTTATTGCTTGTTAGCAAGATTAGCCACGTATTTCCAGTGCAGGACTGAAGAATCAAACTTGACATCAGTCCCTGACTTCCCTGACTTACTACGTATGGGGTAAGAGGGAAACCTGTAAAGTCTCCAGACTATAATTCTTTAAAATGAT
This sequence comes from Brachyalestes nurse, assembly GCA_037974405.1. Taxonomy (NCBI): domain Eukaryota; kingdom Metazoa; phylum Chordata; class Actinopteri; order Characiformes; family Alestidae; genus Brachyalestes; species Brachyalestes nurse. The sequence goes on along the minus strand of JBBPCY010000142.1, from coordinate 14,705,328 downwards.
CAGTGGCGGTTGATGGGGCCAAGTGTCATTCATTGCTGAGGCAGGCATCAATAAAATGCACTCTCAACCATGCGGCCCCTCCCACTTCTTTCTGCGATCTCTCTCTCTCTCTCTCTTGCCTTCAATCCCTCACTCCCCCTTGGCCTCCACACTTAATCCTTGGCCTGGGCCTCAGCAGGAATGCAGTCATCCACAGTGTGGCAAGAGGTGCCCTGGCTGAGCATGCTGGATCGGCTGAATACTGATGGAGCAGGGCAGGACAGCACTTAATATTGGGACAGGCAGGAGGAAGGAAAGAAGAGAGCCATAATAAGAGAAGTGGGAGTAGAAAGATGGATGATGGAGCTGCTACAGCGTGATCTGCCCATGCAGCCTCAGTGACAACCCTCTCTCTGGAGGGGAAGAGATAGAAAAAGGCACACCCAGAAGCAGCAGGCAATATGAGATGCTCACAGAGCAGGATTACCCATGAAGTCTTCCAGCATGAAATGAAATATGCATATCAGCAGCACTGTTCTCTTCCAGCAGCACTTCTGGCTAACAGTAACCCCTTCTTACCTAACATGTATCCAGCAGTACATTGAGAGACATTAGTCCAATATACTCCATCAGCAGAGTAGATGGGGCATAATGTATCATCATCTGAAACCTAAGCTTTTGGTGTGCTTTTGTGTTTTTTTTTTGTGTTGGCATATAACAAGCCAGTGTTGTGTTTACTACTGAATGCACTGTAGCCATTTCTTAGAAAGTGCGGACGTATATGGCATCAAGTTTCAAAATATCAAATACAATACCAGCTAGGTATGTCTTGTTTAATAATCTTAAATTGTAAATTGTTTATTTCTATCTTATATTATTCATTATTTATTTATTTTTTTATTTCTATTTTGATCTTTTTTCTTGATTGTGTTATTTGTAGCTGTTTATATTTGGCCTGTTGATTAAATTCCATTTTAATATTTTCAGTAACTTTATGCACTATAAATGCTTGGCTACATGAGGGTAAATGAGGGTTACCCTTGTACTTGAGTCTAAAATAACCATTGATTGGTTGATTGATTAATTGATGCGAATTGGCCCAGATAAAAATTGGCAGATTTTTGCTCCATACATACATTTGGCTAATGTATTGTTTTGATTAGGGCCGTTATGTGTAGGGGTTTGGTAACATAAATAACATGATGCAAGTAAGTTTACTCACAGCAGATTTGAATGCTGCCTCTACACCTGTACCAGGATGTTGTAGCATAGTTTTGCCGTTTATCTACTACTTTCAATGTAGCAATTATTTCATTCATGTTATTTAAATAGGCAACTGATTTTTCACTTATTAGTATTATTATTACATATCATGACATATAATGTTATTTGTGTTATGTCCGCTTATAGAAAACACTGGAGATGTGCAAGTCTGTTTTGTGTTCATTTGACTCACAAAGTGTGACAAAATACAAACATAAAATTGGCTATTGGAAAAAAATCAGAAGTGAATGGACTAAAAAAAATCATGATCCGTGCGTCCAGAGTAACAGCATGGAGATTGCTATTGGGGAAGAGTAGATTAAAGGGCAGGAAAAGCTTCTATTACAGGATTAACAATACTTAGGATTCTTGGCCTTTATACAGAATGAAGCTGTGGCCTGAGAAAGCAGCAGGCTGCTAGATGTCTTAAGTAAGACTCCACTGATTAGATTGTGGTGTGGAGTATGAGGGAAACAGGAAATGGTGGTGAGAGGCCGATTTATGATGAGAAGACAAAAATGCTATGTTGCATTTGTTTCATGTCGGTTAACAGCTGTATTGATTTGAGAGTGGCGGATGGGAGATAGACGGTTCAAGAAGGGAGGAAGCGCAGCTGATAGCAGAGAGCTGATGAGAAGATAGAAGAAGTGCTGGGAGTTATTATGAGCAGTTTGAGTGAAGCTGGATCAGGAAGTATTGTGTTCACCATGAAAGAGTACAAGCCTGAGACTCGGCAATAGAAGAAGTTAGGTAATTTTGCTATTGAAGCGTCAAGTGTGAAGTGACTTTTTATCTTTAAAAGCATGCCAGAACATGGAAATAAGAGGAATGCATTAGGTACCTTCACAGAAGTTATTAGGTACCTTCACAGGGTCTTTTAAAGCCTGCTATCACAGTGCAGTTCAGATGTGAAGTAAAATGCGAATGCTTTGTCTTTTGCATTACCGGATAGTGTTCCTTGAGCAACAAATAGAAACAAGTATAATCCAAATATATCAATTCTGATTTGGATCATGGTTAACTGTCATTGTTGCAAATTTAGCAGAAGATACCAAAAATGTCTGGAAAACAGACCCATAAAGTATTTTAGAGCATTTCTGCAGCTGGTCCTAAACTGGAGCGGATGAAGGCAGTTATAGTTTCTATTTCTTTGTCTTAAAATTTAAAGTGAACTTTAGGGTGGATTTCAAGTAAAATATAGTGCAAAAACCAAAAAAGATCTGAAAGTGCTTCTTCAAGGCACAGAGTCTGACAGTCAAAATTATTTTAAAACACAGATGCAATATTCTTCACCACTTGATCTTTACGTGCTAGTAAGTGACCAAGATCAAAAGACATGTAATCTTGTAATTTCCAAGGACTATTTTAATGCAGTGTTGTGGTTAATGATGTGTCATTGCTTCCCACTCACTTTGAGCTGGATAGCTGATGCATCCACACTAATAACTGACAAATTAATGGAAATATGGAGACTTTTTGCTCCATCTTTGCTGAATGCTTGCAAATACTCGTTCATAATTCCAAAAACAAGCAGAAGTTGTGAAGTTGTTGATTTGTTTTAATGCTCAGCGGATATATCTGATCATTTTACAATTGAAACTGGATGTGGTTCTGTGTTCTCATCATTTTTATATATTATACTTTAGATGTGTGTATTCAAACAAACAAAATTGCCAGCCTCTGGGGTACATTTAAAGGGAAATACGGTAAAGTCCATTTAAAACTGAACATGGACCGTCAGGACACCATTCTGAGATTAAGATTGTAATGTCAGGACAGCGCGACCAGCTGTATACTGCTTTATTGTCAAGTCAATAAAAAGGTTCAGTAGATGTGTCATCCTCTTTTTCATGTAAACCAGTGTAATGTAAACCACTGCAATAGGACTATAATGGTCAGAGTTGACTGCTCTCACCTCAGGATGCTGCCCACCGTGTAACTGGCAGAATAAGATGAAGCTCTGGCAGTTGTCACGTCTGGCTGCTGGACAGCAGACAGTGAGCCGTGGTGCCATTTTTAGTTGGCGGTGGGCATTGTGACTGTAGGCGGACAGGCCCAGGAGAGAACGGGAATTTACTTAATGGTGTGTGGAATGTTCTGGTACTGCTCCACTGACAGAAGAGCTCGTCGACTCAGCGAATGTGTGAATCACATTAGACCCCTCTATCAGAGCAGTGCAGCCTCAAGGGAGTGCTACTGCATAATTCCCCATCTCTCTCTCTCTCCCCCCCTCTCTCTTTCTCTCTCTACCGTCCCATCTCTCATGTCAAGACACTCTCTTTCAGGCTCTGTATTGCAATCTTTCTCATTTGTGCTTTCTATTTCAACCCGTATCAGTTACCTTTCTCAGAGGTCCCCAACCACCATGCCACGGACTGGAGTTATTTGGTACCGTGCCGCACAGAAAGACAGAATAAGTGTTTTATTGATTATCAGGGTCTGAAAGATCTTTTTTTGAAAAAATGCTCGGTCACGTGATAATGTACATCAGTAAATGAGTAATAAACAAACATCTTTGGGGAGATTCTTTGTATTTTCTTTGTATTTTCTTTGTTTTTAGTTGTATCTATACCGGTCAGTGAAAATATTGTTTTACATGAAACTGGTCCATGGTGCAAAAAAGGTTGGGGATCGTTGACCTATTTGTTACCAATGCTCTTTTTTATTTCTTGAGCACTGTATCCTAAAAACATCAAGAGTTCATCAACTGTCCTTTGTAAAGTCAATGGTTATCTCAAAAAGACCATCTGAATGTTTAATGGTTCTTTGCCATTATATGCTCAAATGGTTGCTTTCTATGATGGAGAAACTGTTTCATATGGTTTTTTTATGTATCTTTTTAAAATGGTTCTGTATAGAAGTACATAGCACCAATGCGGGTATGCAGCCTAAAAGCTGTAGAGTAACTGTATTTATAACATTATGGCACTTTTTACCAATATTTTATTTCCAAGAGATCGTATAAAGCATTTGAGACTGAAGAAGTGTATTAAAAAGTAAAGATCCTGGAAAATTGTTACAGTTTGTAAAGGTATTGGCTGAGAAACATTGTCAAATGTAGGTTTTTTGTGTTCCCTTTAAAAAGGTTAGTAAGGTGCCAGTATCTGTGCAGTATATCTGATCAGTACATCTCTACTGTACTGTCATACTTAAGAAAGTGTCTATGCTTTTGACCTTGCTGTAGTTTTGTCTGTATTTTAACAGCATTGCAGCTGCTGTCTTTGAGCTTGGGCGCGTTTATGGCTTCTTGTACACCCTGCTCTCTCTCTCTCTCTCTCTCTCTCCGTTTTTGCTCCAGAATGTGTTGCATTGCTCAGCTCACTGACAAAACCAGATGAAAAAGCTAATATGCATTGTAACAACTTATCTATTGTTTAGGAACATGGCTGCTTAATAATGCATGGTGGCTGGTCAGGCTGCATTATTGATGATGAAAAGTTCACAATGACAACAGCATTCTCATATCACCTATTTGTGGAGCGCCACTTGCTCCTATTTCATCATTTCCAGTGCTACATTTTCAGATATTCCTGAGCCTCTGTTGTTAGAACATTCCCTACTGCACAGGCTGTTCTGCCTTTGGTGCTTTATTTTTGTATTGAACGTACAGTACGTCAAGCATCCCAGCCTACTCAGATGAGGTAGTGGTGACTCAATTTTGATTTGTCGGTTCTTAAATGAAGCTGATGTTCCTAATAGTGACAGCCAGACACAGCTGCCTTTGTGGTGAATGTGGCATGCTAATTTGATCATAGTGCAGGTGTTTGCCGATGTTGCTCTTTTTAATGTGATTTCATGGTTTTCCTGTAAATGTCAGGGGGAGGGCATGGTCATAGAGCATTGTGTACATCAGTTACTTCTGTGCCTGGTGCTAGTCCTGCACATTTTAGGATGAAATTGTGCATTTGATTAGTTCAGAGCAGGGAGAGCATCACTGGAAGAATCCCATCTCTATCCAGTAACAGGTCTGCCTCAAACATCAAATTTCAGTTGACCACCATGTCAGTAAATGCAATTTACAATGGTCTTTTTTGTCCATTGATTCTTTACTCACAACTACCTCGAAAATGTGTTTATAAACAAACATCAAATAAACAGCGATCACTCTCTATAGGTGTTATAGCATGAAGTCAGAAGTATCATTTTGCTTTTGTAAAACCCTTAATCAACATTTTCCCTGCTAACCAGCTAGTGAAAAAATGTCATTACATTCAGGGCAGCTGGTGGTCTAGTGGTTAGGGCGTTGGCCCTGCAATCAGAGGATTGGGGGTTCGAATCCCAACTGCTAGTGTCACCGCTGAGGTACCCTTAAGGTACCCCACACACTGCTCCCCGGGAACCTCATTGGCGGCAGCCCCCTGCCTCACTTGGTGAATGGGTTAAATGTAGAGGAATGAATTTCACTGTGTGTTGTGCATGTCTGACTATGCATGTGACAAATAAAGAATCTCTCTGAAGAAAATAATTTAATAGAATTTTTTTTGAAAATAGAGTAAAAAAATAAATGCACAGAATATATTCACTGTATACAATTGTAAGATTGGTTTGACTTGGTTTTATTGAAAATATGGCAGAATATGTGTTATAAAGAAATATGAGACAGTTTGGCAAATCGTTTTTCCCCCTATATTCCACTTCTGTGCAAATAATGCAATGAGTTTGTTTATGCAATAAATCTAAATGGGATCAAAATCAAAATAGTTTAGTTGAGTCTGTTGTCAAATTCGAGATTTCATATTTTATTGATCAGTTTCCTAAAGTGTCGAATAACCAGGTGAAGGAGAAGCACTCGTGCTGTGTGTTGGCATGAGGGCGAGGTGCATGTGAGATGCCATGGTGGGGTGAAAGCAGCGTTGCGTGACAGCCCCTTCACACGCCACCGCTCAGCTCCGTCACTTACCCTGACAGGATAGGAAGTGACTGTTTGTGTTTCAGAGGATGAGCAATGTTATGGGGTCAGATCCGGTGCACAAATCAACAGTGACAATGTTTTACGCCCCTCCCCAATCCTTCACCAATCATATTTAATGTAGATGCAGAGCGTTTAAAATAGAATGATGCTTGGTAGAAGTGAAGACATAGTATCATTGTTTTATGACCTACTCCATACATCTGAGATGTAATAGCTTTGAACCCTCAGTGATTCACAATGACATGGCGCGCTCAGTCTTTGGAGGCTGAAATAAAGAAATAAATCTCTTGTTCTACATTCACAGCTGTGTTAGTAATGTGACCCCTGTAGTGAGATAAGCTTTACCTGTGTCTGTCTCCAGGTTTTTAATACCTACTCAAATGAGGATTATGATCGCAGAAATGAGGAAGTGGATCCGGTGGCATCCTCAGCGGAGTATGAACTGGAGAAGAGGGTGGAGAAACTGGAACTTTTCCCAGTGGAGCTGGAAAAGGGTGTGTTTTCTTTTCAACACTGTACTCATTCATTTTACAGATTTACTGGAAGGGTTAGAATGAGTGTGGTTACATAGTTTTGGTTTATGCTCTATAAATGGTCATATAAATTATGTGAAATATTAAGGTGTTGGTCTGGAAATGCTGAAGCAGTACCATAACAACTCCACTGACAGTTCTGTACTTACTGCTAGTTAAATATGTTTAAGTGTTTTTTTTTTCTGTGGGCTGTCCAGGTCTAATTGTCCTTTAAAGCCATGTCTGACTTTCACGATGAGACCTTTCAGTGGCTTTAAGATTGCTCTCTTAAGACTAGCATTAACTGTTCACATTGACTGTGTTTCGATATGTACATTGTGTAGCTGAGCTAATAATAACCCATGCATGACTGTGCATCATCTTTAATTGAATTATCCTTCAATCCCTTCATGACTGTATCTTTTCATAGACAAGTTTCATAGTTGAGTACAGAATCATCTCTCCCTTCTCTGCTTAGATGACGATGGCCTGGGCATCAGCATTATCGGAATGGGAGTGGGCGCCGATGCAGGCTTGGAGAAGCTGGGCATCTTCGTCAAGACTGTTATCGAAGGTGGAGCAGCCGAGAGGGATGGAAGGTAAGACCACAGTGAAAGAGGTGGTGAGTAAGGAAAGCAAAGAGAGAGAAAAGGATAAGGAAAGCAGAGGGAGGTTAGGAGTTCATAGCTGACCGCTCTGCACCACTGCACCCATTCCCATGCAGCTCTCTCCGTAGGGGGGAGCTGAGATTAGTGCTGGGCCTGAAATCTGAAGAAAGGCTCTGGGATTTCATCAGCAGCCACAGCTCAGGAAGCTGAGTGCTTCATGGGTGAGGGCCAGGCGGAGGGCAAGCAGGGAAGAGAGCCCATCTCACTGCAGTTTACCTGCATGTCAACATTGCACTCAGCTGGGGTAACTTTGATTGCCACCAACAGGATTAAGGCAGAGCTAAGGAGCTTGCTATAGGAGAATATTAATGGAATTGGGATCAGCTCCAACCGCATGAGAACATGTGGGCGGTATTAGCGTTCGTGGAGACATGAGAGAGATCACTGTTCACGGAGGTTCATTCCAGAAAGAAAAGAAAGCAACTATAAGTCCTCAGTGTCTCGTGTTGCTTGTGTGCCTTCTAGGGCTGCACAATATAACGTTTGTTAATCGTAATGCAGTACTGCTGTTTGCAGGATTTCTAAAGCTGAAGGATGCAATTTCTAAATGAGACCTACAAATCAACATTTCTTTCATTTTGTTGCAACTGTTCTGACAAAACCCATACACTCCAGATGAGTGTTCTGTGTCTGTGTGAAGAACTGAGGGATTCACATGGTCCAACACTCATGCATAAGGGCAGGACTGCAAACATTAGGCTCCGTTTTTGCGTAAGCATGTAACTCAGTGTGAAGCAGATACAAGGCGGTTAGAATATGATCACAGTTAGCAACATTTTTTTCAGAGCAGGACAAAAGCTGTGCTGAATGATGTCATTTTTTGAGCAGCCAACCAAACAGGTCACAGCTCAGCAAGACTAGAGAAATGAGTCTAATTTTTATTATTAATAGTACTAAATGTAAGCTACATAGCTAAACTAGCTAGTTAGTGATACAGTGATTGATGAGTGATAAGAATGATGGTTATGGTATTAGTTTTTTGTGGAAGCAACTTTTTTCAAATCCAATTCAAATTGCTATCAAGGCAGCACTTTTTCCCATTTCCCATCCTTTTGCATAAAGTTAATTGCTTGCTCAGTATTAAGGCAAGGCTGCAGAAGGCCTTTGAAGGTCGCTCTGTGTTTATGCCAGACTCATAGGAAACATTAAGATTCTGTCTGGCAAGCATTCTGCCACCTGCTTGTCTTCATAACAGAGTGGATTTGCCAGCAGCTTAATTTCCAAAAGGGGAGGATGTTAGTGTCCCTGATTTATTAAACATAGCACAATGATTGAAGAGAAAGGTACCAGAAATTGTGTTTATAAAGTGGACTTCTAAGAACTTTTAAAATTGAACGGTTCTGGTGTTGTGAGTAGAGAAACAAAATCATTCAGTGTAGTTTGATGTAAAATCCTGTGTTGTAGAGAAACTCATTCATTCATTTATTCTTTCATGCAGTCATTCATTCATTCATTCATTCATTCATTCATTCATTCATTATCCAAACCCCTTGTCTTACGCAATGTTTCGGTGGCACTGGACTGTAAGCCCATGCCCTCAGGCTGAAAGGCAGAGAAACACCCTGGACTGGGTCACCAGTCCATAGCAGGGCAAACACACAGACAAACACATTTATGCGTGGTACAGAAACTTGTCAAGTTCACAGAGGTGGTGATGAGAAAGCTTTTAATGTACTTAAAAGCTACATCACGAAAGACTATTACTTTAAATGGTCATTGATATGCTGCCTGATGCCTGAGACATTGTTTTATGGTAGTTATAAAATTGTGCTATAATTTTTTTACACCTTTTATACATATTGTTGACAGTGGTTAGGTTCACTGGGCATTGTAGTAGGATATACATTTTTTGTTGTGGACATTGTGACTCCTGCTTTACTATATACACTATAAAGAATTCTAAACTGAGATTCTCTAGCGTGCACCTCACAGCAGAAAACTCTGAATGACTGTGTTTACATCTCAGTGATTGAATGATGCAGGAATTTAGAAAAATGGGTGGAATTCCCCTTTAAGGCAGCAGTAAGCAGTTCATGCAAAAACCATGAGACTGAAGAATCTAAACCGAAACAGGGGCAGGTTAGTGACCCACTTTCAGCCATTGACCAAATAGCTGCCGCAAGCACAGACTCTTCAACATTCCTGTCCTAGTGTGCCACCGCGATATGACTGTAATTCCTTCTGTCTGATAAGCATTACGATTTCGCAGCTGAGGCGGAAGGATGGGGTTGACAAATGTCTGTGTAACAGTTTATAAGACAAATGAAAGTGGTGTCCTTTTAAGATTGATGGTGCCTCCCCAGCTGCGTGTATGATCTACAACCGTGGCCCTGGCAAAATGGCGAGAGGATTTATGCCAAACCGAAATGGTGTATGTTTTTTTGTGCCACTCTATTTCAGTAATGTCTACATTGCAATGATATCCTGAGATGCGATCAACAATCAACCAACATTTGACCAATTGACATTTTTAATTTATATTTCAGTTTTATGACATAAATACACTAAGGTTGTTATGAATACTCAATTAAAATAGAAATCTCAGTTTTAAAAAAAATGATGGAAACATGTTATTGATAAATTGCCATAGTCTGACTATTCTCTAAAAGCATAGCCAGGGCTCAAGATGGTGACTAAAATGGTCGCCAGTGCGACTAGATTTTTTATTTTGCGACTATTTTTTTTCATTTCAGTCGCCAATGGCAATCGTCTCTCAAAACCAAGAGAAATTAAACTAAAAGTACAAGAAAAGTGACGTCTCAAAATGAGCAGATACGCTCAACCCTACTGCCATTCCTACTACACTGTCACGGGGAATTTTGGCTCTTTTTAATGAGTCGGGTCATTTGGAACAGATCATTAAGAAGATCCGGCGCCTTTGTCACCCAAACGCATAGACATAAAAAGGTAGACGCCGCATTCCCGGTGTTCCCAGTTCACACGACACGTCAACACGTCCGACATAGTGCGAGTGGCGAAAGCATCAACTAATACAGGTAGACGTGGTTTTCTGATGGTTCAGCATCTGTTACCAAACGAGCACGGCACACATCACAGGACAGCTTTCTCAAAGTGTGTTGAATGTCAAACCCTGGTAAGGCTGAACAATTGTTCGGATTATATTTGGACATTATACAATCCTGTATTATATTGCTTACGTTTGTCAAAACGTTGTTTGGAGGCTGTCTTGGACATGGGGCTGCATAGCTTTGCTAGTTTCGTTTTAACGCTCTTTACATGGGTTAAGACCGGAGACAAAATGTGCCATCACAATATTTTTTTTTCATTTATATCACATTTGACAGAGATTATGGCTCCTAAAAAATTCTTTGGCTCCCAAATATTTTGTGTTTAGGAGCTAATGGCTCCTAAGGTTTTTATTTTGTCTGGAGCCCTGATAGCTTTAATAACTCAAAATCAATGTGCGAGTGTTTGTAGTTAGTTTCAAGTGTTATTTATTATATTTCATTATATTAATAGATGATCTATTATAAGCTATTAATTAGATGTTTCCTGTTATGAATTGTGTGTATATGATTGCTCTATTAACATCGGTGCTACATGTGAATGCTGTGCATACATGTCTATTTATAAATTATAACCTTCCTTAGCTGATGAACATGGCTGTGATAAAATTTGTATTGTACAATAAAACAGTAAAACAAAACTAATAAGAGATCATCATGCAGGGGACAGTGCTTGCTGCAGTGAAAAAGACATCAGCAGAACTACCTATAAACACTGTGAGTGCTGAAGAGCACAGATGAGCTTTGAGTTAAGATTTAAAGGCTGTTATAGAAGAGGCGGTCTTTGTACTCATAGTTGCTGATGAAAACACATCTTACTGTTTTTCCGCTCTGTCACTTTCTTGTTCCTCAGGATAAAGGTGAATGATCAGATTGTGGAGGTGGATGGCACAAGTCTGGTGGGCGTCACCCAGAGCTTCGCTGCCTCTGTGCTGAGGAACACACAGGGCGTTGTCAAGTAAGTGCTTCCATTTAACTGTTAGCATTTCAGGGTGAGGAGCTTATCACTTGTTTCAATCACACGCAAACAGACAGTGCCTACAGAAACCCAGTCATGACTGAACCAGTCACAGATGAATGTTGTCCTTTACTGTTGGTGTAGAACCCGCTTTTCCAGCTTAAGCTTTAATCGTAACCTTACTGAGAAACTTGCCGCCTCAAGTCTCAAATCACTTTACTCACATAGCATCTCTCAACAGCATTTTTCCACTGTGTGAAATGTCTTAGCACGTCTTCCTGGCTCTTTCTCACTTCCCCTGTGGAAGCACACGCAGTCTGTACTTCTCATTAGTGTATCGAAGCGCCCTTCAGATCCAGATGAACACAGCAGCTCTTTGTGTTGGGGTACCAGCCAGCAGCAAGACTTCACACCGAGAGAAAACAATCTCTTCATAAACAATAGGACAGCCCAGCGTGGTGGTGTGATTTATTTTTAAACTTAAGCTGTCTGCACGGTGTCCCCCTGTTTTCTTTAATCACCTTGCTGGCTGAGCCTGTTCAATTATCTGTGATGTGACAAAAGGCCCAACTGCAGCTGTGGCGGCTATAACTTTCTCACTTTTTAAGTTCATTAGGTATAATCTTTCAGTGAATCGGTTCTGGCGAAAATCCATCAGAAGGGAGCTTACTCAGTTCTGCAATGCTTAAATGTTTGCCGATGAAGTTCCGCCACACTAGTGAATGTTTGTTCGGCAAATATTGATATCTTTAACGTGTGGAGGCAAGACTCCACAAGTCTCTCATTAAAGGAATACCCAAGTATTTTTCAACCAAATTTCTACCCTCCACATCTGTAGTTTATGGGCGATTACCACAGGCAGTATCTTTCTCAGTGCTGTGTAAAAGAACAAGAAAATAAGCCCCTCTTGTTGTCACTCTCGTTCATCGGCATCTGCCTGTTGACTTCAGTTACAACAGTGTTTTAAGTCAATGGGTTTTCTTTTCTTTTTTGTAGGTACAGGGTATTCCTTTAAACACTCTTCTGATCTTCCCAGCTTTTCTTCTTGCTCTGATTCACGCTCTCCTTCAGCAATTCCCCTCCTGTTCTTGTATTGAGCATGTTGCCTGGTGGCCCAGATTCTCCCAAAGTGCTATATTTAACCTACAATATAATCCAGGTCTCAGATCAGATCTACTTCACTGGCCACCAAACTGGACGGCTCAGGAATAGATCAAGTGTGACTCTAAATTAAAAATGATTCACTGGTTTATGAGTCAACGTTCACAGCAGCATTGAGGTGTTAGGAGGTCGACAGGAGATGCCAGTCGGCAGCTAAAGGGACGTGGGCGTCCTAAACGGCTCGCCTGTCAGTGCAGTGAGAGCACTGTGTCCTGGAGCACTGACGAGCCCCTGTGTATATGTTGGGGGGTGTTTCCAGGTCACAGCTCCACTGCATAGAGCCACACAGCAGTACAGGAACGCTCAGGAAACGCTCCACTGTTGCTTCAGATGTAGATCAAGCTTGAGCCTGATTAGGGCAAGGCCTCCCTGCACACACCAGAAGGAGATGGTGTTTGTTTGGGAAGTAAGGAAAGATAATATTCAATGAACCCTATATCATTTTGTTCTCCAAAGTTGTCTTTAAAAATGTTTTAAAACATTTAAAACCACTCCCCCCACATTGCAGTTATGGTTTCTGACACTGTATGTCAGTGTTATGTATTAAAATGAGGGCCGTCGAATGATTAATATAATTAATCACAATTAAACACATTGATTTGTTTGTAGTTATTTGTGATGAATTATATTTTTTACTTAATACAAAAACAATGCATAAAGCTATACACTGATCAGTCATAACCACCATAAATATTGTGCAGGTTCCCCTCATGTCACAAACAGCTCTGACTCTACTAGATCTGTGAAGGTGTGCTGTGTTAACTGAAACCAAGACATGTGCAGCAGATGTTTTCGGTTCTTTAAGTTTCTGTCCAGCACATCTCACAGGTGCTCAATTGGATTGAGATTTGGAAACCAAGTCAATATATTGAACTCTGTCATGTTCTTCAAACCATTCCTGAACAAGTTTCGCATTGTGGCAGGACGCTTTATATTGATGAGGCCAGTGCCGTTAGGGAATACTTTTGCAGTTAAGGATGTACTTGGTCTGTAACAATCTTTACCTAAACATTGTTACAGACCAAGTACACCCTTAACGACAAAGGTGAAAGTAACATCTTCAAGAAAACGAGGACCCAAGGTTTCCCTGCAGAACATTGCCTAGAGCATCACACTGCCTCCCCCAACTTGCCTTTATACCTTCCATTATGCACTGCGGTGCCGTCTCTTCCCCAGATAAGCAAAGCACACACACACACACACACACACACACACGATGTAAAACAAAACCTGAATCATTAGACTTGAGCACCATTTCAGTGCTCCATAGTCCAGTTCTAAAGCTCATGAGCCTATTGTAGATGCTTTGGTGGTAGACAGGGTTCAGCATGGGCACTCTGACCAGCCTGAGGCTATGCAGCCCCACCCAGTGCAAGCTTTGATCCACTGTGTGTTCTGACATCTTTCTGTTCAAAGCCAGCATTAACATTTCCAGCAATTTCTGCTACAACGGCTGTTCTGTGGAACTGAAATAGGTCTGTGTCTAGCCTTTGTTCCCTACTGGGATCAAAATGTGCTCTGTTCCAATGACCCTGTCGCCAGTTCTCCAGTTGTCCATACTCGGAGCACGTTTGGTAGGTACTGCACTAACCACTGCACTAACAACTACCAGTTTACACAAACATCAAAATCTGCTATTTGTGAAAAGCTCTGACAAAGTCACCTAGCCATCACAATCTAGCCCTCGTTAAAGTTGCTCAAAGCTTCACACTTGCCCGTTTTTCATGCTTCCAACACAGCAACTTTGAGAACTGTCTCTTCACTTGCTGCCTTATATTACATCCCTGACAAGTGCTATTTTATTGAGATAAGCAATATTATTCGCTTCAACTGTCAGTGCAAAATAAGTTACATCAAAATGTATTTTTACTTTGTCTGAATGTACAGAGGGAAGCAGTTTCCTATTTTTATCACCAACATGCACAGAGAGCAACAGTGACTGCATAATTCAACCAATGAGTGTTTATCATGTATATCACATCAAGTGATTTACAGTCAGTGGTAGTCAATTAACCAACTGAAGCATAAACTAAAGAGATTTCTTAAAACTATAGTTTAAATACTTGTTTGGAAACACCAACCCAGTATACCTTATGATTACCTTATGAGTCACATACAGTAAGATACAAGTAGATATAAGCTAAAAACTTTAGCTTCCATCTTAAGCCCATATTTTGTCTGTACTTGTGTTCTGTGTTATAGTTAATAGTGTGTCATACAGAAACCACAAGCCAGTCTAAGAGCCAGTAATCTAGTAGTTGAACAGCCTACTTATGGAAAATTAGGCATCTGTATTTCATTGTATTTTGATTATAGGCTACTGTGAACATTTTATTGTGCAATACTCTTATTTCTAGCCAGCCTCCGCAACTGAATATATATTTTATAAGCCTAGAAACACTCTGTGTATAAAAAAGCTATTAACTCTCAAAAAGGCTAAAAGAGCTGTTGCCGAGAGCAGCAGTCAGTAAGTCTGGAAAGCAGCTTGGCCTTTGTCTGTTTATTGTGCAAGCAGAAGTGCCCAACTAACCTTCACATATGTATTGCATTTACATAGAGTCAGACAGTTAATTTTACATGACCCTAAAGATAACCAGCTCCTGTGATCAAAACCAGATTAACTTGAAAATGTCTCATCATGCCTATTTTATTAGAAGCCGTCATCCTAAGCTTTAGGACACATCTGTATGCACATTCAGACACTCATTCAGGCAGAATAACATCCCTACCTCAGCAGTCATTTCTTTCCAACTGTGAATTAGATCCATCGTCTGAGCTTTTGTCATATTGCGCCACATACCACCCGAGGTTTGAGAATGTTCTTGTCTTTGTGCAGATTTGTTATTGGCCGGGAGCGTCCAGGGCAGGAGAGCGAGGTGGCACAGCTGATCAGTCAGACTCTGGAGCAGGAGAGACGTCAGCGAGAGATGCTGGAGCAGCAGTATGCTCAGTATGATGCTGACGATGACGAGGTAAGGCCCAGAGCAGCTCTCACAGCAGCATTTCTGTCTCTCATAACCTGTCTGAACAAGCCGTAGCCTGTCTGAACCTGTAATAACCCGCCAAGGAGAACTTAGAACAGTGGGTTAGAGTAGGGTTTAAAGTCACCACAAGCCCAAGCCTGTTACAACCTGTCAAAACAGCACAGAGCAGGATACAACTGTTTACGTCTTGTCAAAACCTTTGCAAGCAACTCCAAGCGTGCTACAGCCTCACAAAGTGTGCTAGCAGGTGTGGTTTGCCAACCATCAGCTTATGACTGTGTTGATGGAGTTGTGGTTTGTTAAGCTCATTATAATTCACTTACATTTGATGTTACATAGACATGTTTTGCCTGGAACCCTGCCAAGTTGTGATTAATCACATACTGTAGCCATGACACATCATTTAATAGCTACTCCCTGTGGATTTCAAATGAGGACTTTTCATGTTTCAACACATATTACTCGCCATTGTGTCCCTATCATTCATTGGTCATTAGTCGGTCAAGAGACAGAATTCCCAGGCGAAGGGGGCAGCAGCTTGTCAGTAGCCTTTCTTCGGCGATAATTTGTTTTCATGCATTAGTCTGTGGCACATTTCCATAATATGTGATGAGTTGCCATGGCACTGAGTCTATATTAGAACTCTGATGATTGACTGGAGGGAAGGTTGAATGAATCATCAGCCTGGATGCTGGGATAATTACATCTATAGGCTACACACAGCAATTTTTGCCTTATGATTTCAGAGGACAAGGACAATTTTGCATTATAGACACTGCGTGTAGAAAAATGAATTTTTAATGTTTGCTAGTGCACCCTCAGTGTTTGTCAGTGAAGCTGTCAGTTGGTATTGGACACTGGCTGCAAAATGTGTTTTGTGGGCATGTGTGCTAACTTGTTCCCTTTTTTACTAATTGAGGATTTTTTTAAAAATCATGATGTTAAGTTTTAGTATTTAAGGCAATGCACACTGTTTTAAGCCAAAATCAGGAGTATTTATAGGAAACTGGTGCCATGATTACTGCAGTAACAGCCTGTACTCTTTTGGGAAGGCTTTTCTAAAGGTCTTGGAACATTTTGTGAGGATTTGATACCATTCAGCCACAAGAGCATTAGTGAGGTCAGAAACAGTTGTTGATTAATTCTGGATCCAGAACACCACTCAAGCCCATCCTAAAAGATGATAGATGGTGCATCATCACTCCAGAGAGAACAGTTTCACTCGACAGTCCAGTGGGTGAGTGCTTTACACCAGTTTACCGAACACTTGGCATTGTGATATTGGGCTTGTGTGCGCCTGCCTTTCCAGAATCCCATTCTACTGCCAAAGCTTGTCTATGGAGATTATGAGGCTATATTCATTCATTTTAACACCTGTGCCAGAAATAAGTATCTCTTAACCCATTACATTCTTTTATATTTTTACTATTTACTCTATTTATTCCTTTTACGATTTACTTTATCTTCAGTTTATTTTAAATTACTTTACAATATATTTTAAATCTTTCCCAATAATTACAGTTTATTTTCTGACTTCATTTTAAATTTAGAAAGAAAAATATATTTAAAATACAGGCAATATATACGGTTATTGTGCTTTTATTTATGTTAAACTCTGAATTACCTTTCTGTTTGGGATGTGCTAGGTAAATGAACCTGCATAATCTTGTCTTATTACATCAGACATCAGGCTTGTTATTCTGTAACACTTACCGAATAGATTACAATGCAAACTGATAGAATTCATTTTAAGTTACATAAGAGTGTGATAACATTTTAGATCTGACCATTTAAGAGTTGAATAAGAAGTGTATGACAGCTGCACAGTACATAGAGAGAGACAGAGAGAGAGAAAGAGACTGGGAGGGCTGGGAGCTCTCTAAACCATGGATTAGCATCTCCTGGGTAAGCGGTTCCACCAGCTGCCAGTTGGTACAGTGAGTTACTAGTCTAACCAGGCAACCTATCTTGAAGCTCACACTGGCTGTAAGGACACTTGAGTTCTGGATTCAAATTCTATTTGTATCTTAGAGAGATTGTATTGCTCCATTCAGAAAACATACAATCCCACGAATGCACAAAACACCTCTCAGCTTTCTATGACATGTGTAATAAGATAATCAAGCGTGAGTAGGCTGGGTGACACATTGACTAATTAAATGTGACTTTACCTGAACTGACCGCCCTCCTGAGCAGGACAGCATGTAAGGAGACTTGCAACCTATTACAGGGTCTGTGTAAAGGTGGACAATATGACAAAAATGTGGTGTCTTAAAACCTTAAGGCATAATTCATATGTTTCCACACAAGTTGGAACAGTCCATTATCAGCAAATCATTAATACCACATTGAAAAACCTACAGTGTTAAAAGTACAATGCCTTTGTCGCTTTGCTTTCAACATTTACAAAAAAGTAAAGTGACCCTTTATAGTCACGTAAACACACCACAGCACTGCACACGGTGTGAACAATGTGAAATTCTTTTTCTGCCTTTAACCCATTCATCAAGTAAAGCAGGGGGCTGCCACCAATGAGGGGCGCCCGAGGAGCAGTGTGTGGGGACGGTACCTTGCTCAAGGGAACCTCAGTGATGACATTAGCAGTGCTGGGATTCGAACTCACAATTTTCTGATTGTGGGGGAACTCGCTAACCACTAGGCCACCAGCTGCCCCATTTATAATGAAATAAAAGAAAGAACAGGAAGGAAAAATGAATAAATAACGGAAGGTAAAGAATTATGTGCCATTCTAAATAAGCAAGGAACATAAAAATGACTCTTGTTAGTGGCTAAAAATATGGTTACATTATCCTTAGCCAACCCCATTTTTCCACTAACCATAAGCCACTGGCTGGTGAGGGTCAAATGCAGAGGAAGCATGGAGGAACATTTCAACACCCTTGGCTTTAGTTGTCTTCCGTAAGTGTTTATTTGGATAGACTAGAATAGGGCTTCAGAATTGCTGGCTTTAAGGTGTGGGGAGGAACTAAAACCTCTCTTTGTAGGATGTGTTCTGTTTATGTGGTATAGCAAGATTACTGAGAGACTGTTTTTGTAGATTCTATCAAGAAAAAACTTTTAAAAAAATCCATAAAAAACAATGCCATAACCATTAGCTACTTGCTGCTATGCAGTTTATCGAGTAACGATGCACAGGGTGTTGTTGTTTACATGCTCTCTATAACTGGTTAAAATTTTCCATGGCGGTTATTCAGTGTTCTTATGATACATACAGTGCTTTCAGAAAAGTCACAGTATATTATTGTAGTCGTAGTAATAGTAACACATCAAAGCCCACAGCCTGAGTTTCACTCCTGTATTTTCTCATCTTGTGTGAGTGTCTGAGAAAAAGAGAGGAGAAAGAGAGTTGGAGATACAATTAGAGTGCTGGTTAGAGTTCCAGGATAAGATCAAGGTTTTGGACTGGTTCCCTGTCAAGGTGGATCATTTGATCAGGAGGGGAGGCCTCCCAGGCAGCAGCTTCGTCTGCTACTAGATCTCCAAGTGGAACCAGCCTACCTACACATCCATCCACCTATCTGTCCCTCTTTCTCTCCCTTATCCTCTCTGTCACACTCACAGCTCATCCTCTGTTTTTATCAGACTCAATATTCACACGGAAACTGAAGCCACATCCAGGATTTGGACTGATGTTAATAATATATACAGTACCACTCAAAAGTTTGGACACACCTTCTCATTGAACCATTTCCTTTGTTTTTATTTTTGGTTACGTTGTAGATTAATATTGAAAACATCACCTATTGCTCTGATGACAGCTTTGCACACTTTTGGCATTTTTTCAATCAGATTCATGAGGAATGGACCTGGAATGGTGTTTAATTAACAGGAGTTCTTCAT
>JBBPCY010000142.1:14661082-14678540 GCA_037974405.1 Brachyalestes nurse | reverse complement strand
TCCATAAAGACGTGGCTGGATGAGTTCAGTGTGGAAGAACTTGACTGGCCACACAGAGCCCTGACCTCAACCCCATCACACCTTTGGGATGAACTGGAACAGAGCCAGGACTTCTCATCCAACATCAGTGCAATGGTTTACAGAATGATAAATGAGCACAAATTTCCACAGAAACACTCCAAAATGTTGTGGAAAGCCGTGCAAGTAGAAACTGTTACAGCTGCAACGGGGGACCAATCCATTTTAAAGTCAATGTTTTTGAATGGAGTGTTCTTAGTTTTTGTTGGTGTAACGGTCAGGCGTCCAAATACTTTTGTCCATATAGTGTAGCACACGTTTCTCTCTAGTGACTTTCCCCTGTCAGTCTATAAATAGCTGGCCTAATTCGAGACTAAAGTATTCACGTTTCACGCCCCCTTGCTCTCTCTCACCGGAATAGACACGGAATTCACAGCGGGACACAGCTGAAAATTTGAAAGAAAAAAGTGTACTCCTCTGAGTGTGTTAGAGGGGTCCCTGTGTGTGTGGATGATGTCCAGGCGCTCTGAGGTGGTCCAGGAGCTGAAGGCACGCTTTCTGTCTGCACTGCAGCGCAACGACGCGGCCGAAGTGGCGAAACTCCTCCGCACCACCAGCATTGACATAGACACCGTATTTGACGTGGAGGACCGCAGCATGGTCTTGGCTTCCTATAAGCAAGGTAACTTTTTGCGTAAAAACCCAGCTGTGTACAGACCAGCCACGGTGTGGAGCCACGCACATGTAAACAACAGTGGCTCCAGCGTCTGTATGAAGTAAAGTGTCTATTTATAGTCCGCGTGAACACACCACAGCACACAGTGTGAACAATGTGAAATCTAACCCATTCACCAAGTAAAGCAGTGGACTGCCACCAACGGGGGGCGCCCTTGGAGCAGTGTTACACACACGTGGACGCTGAAATTCTTTCTCTGCATTTAATCCATTCACCAAGTGAAGCAGATGGCTGCCACCAATGGGGAGCAGTGTGTATGTACAGTACCTCAGTGGTGTCACTAGCAGCCCTGGGATTTGAACTTACAATCTTCTGATGTTCTCCCTCACCACTAGGCCACCAGCTGCCCCACCCATGAGCTTCAGTTTAGGATAGGCCTGATGATCATATGTGCTAATTTTATCATTTTATACCCATTTGCAAATGTTTTTTCTGTTATTATTGCATGTTATTACAACTTGTCAATTAAGCTGTTTTGGGTGGAGCAGTGTGAGGCTGCCTTGCTTTCAAACCCAGTAAACTGACTGTGAATTTTCTTCACCTAATGTGTACCTGTATATATATCCTCAGTGTTCATACATATATATCCACTATGTACATGTACATATTTCCAAGGTACACAAACATACATATACCTATATAGGTTATCTTATCTTAACTTATCTTATCTTATGTAATGTTATTGCACCTTGAATGTGTTTATGGAAAATGTCATAAAATACAGCCCATTTGGTCATATATTAGGACAGACTGTAGTGTACGTATTGTCAATATGGGAACAAAACCTCGTATCTCCAGAAAGGTAACTTAACACGAGAAGGAAAAAAACATCCTTTACTTCCCCTTAGTCATTCTGCACCATTTCTGTTGGTTCATTCTTAAGGATTTTTTTAACACAATTTAAAGCACAGCTGGAGTTTTGAAACTGCAAAACAGAAAAGAAAAAATGGACATACATGTTTTTTCCAACAGCCACAATAATCTGTGGGTAATCCCCCATAATACTTTAGGTCTTCTCCTTGCAGAATTATGTCTTTTCTTTTAGTAACTAGATTCACTGATGTAGTGCTAATGTAATTCCATGCTTTGATGTCTGTGTTTTATTATGCATTTGACCCCAGGTTACTGGTTACCAGGCTACAAGTTGGAGTCTTCATGGGCCATGGGCATTCACGTGTGCATGATGTACAATGCACTGGAGAGCGCCTTGGTGCTTCTGCAAAAGGGAGCAGCTGTGAACAGGAAGCCCAACGGGAAAACTCCGCTGCATGTGGCCTGTGAGGTCTCACACGCAGACTGCGTGAGTCTGCTTCTAAACTGGGGGGCAAAGGTCAACAGTGTTTCACTGAGTGGACACACCCCTCTGCACTACTGCATAACACACGAGTCTGTAGACTGCGCCAAACAGCTCATACTCAAAGGTCTGGAAATGCAGTCCATGATTCAGTGTCCAAAGCTAGTTGAGAAACACACTGCAATTGCATGATACCTAACAAAGAATCATTGTATTTTAGTTTTCTATGCTTTATGTGCACTGCATATACACTATGTCCAAAAGTATCCAGACATCCCTTCTAATGAATGAATTCAACTACTTCAAGGTGCATACAGGGATTCACTTGTACATGCACACTTAATTACATAGAAAATAACTGCCAATGGAATGGCACATTCTGTAGTAGCTGTATATTAACCTTAGGTCACCTTGCCCAATGCCAAACACCAGTAAGAGCATTCTAACACCCCCCCCCCAACAATGAGCTGTGGAACTTTCTCTGGAGTGATGAAGCTAGCGCTTGTTCTCCAGAGCAAAACAGCAAACGTCACAAACATCTCCAGTAAAGTCTACTCAAGAGTAGGCAGTTACTTAAAAGTGGGCCAAACTCCCATTTATTACCCTTAATTTCAAAAGAAACATTGTATGAGTAAGTGTCTATGAACATTTGGACATATAGTGTATATAAAAAGCACACCTCATACACCTTGAAAATATGTCTTCCTCAATGTTAATAGAGCCCAACTGACCCACAGACCTCTTGCTGCAGGAGCAAATGTCAATATGTCAAGTCATAACAATGAGGAAGATACCCCACTACACACAGCCGCACGGTTTGGAATTGCAGAGCTGGTGGCCCTTTATGCTGCTCATGGTGCCAATGTGGATGCATCAAATACCCATTTTGAGACCCCCCTGATAATTGCTGCATTCTGGGCCATGGACGCTCGTGAGCAGACCTACAGTGGAGACCACCACCTAGTGTGCCGGATGCTGTTGGACTATAATGCCAACCCCAACCTCCAGGAGGAGGACAAGAAGACAGCCCTGCACAAAGCCTCCTGGAACTGTGACCACATTCTAATGCAGATACTGCTGGAAGGCGGGGCTAATCCCAGAATTATGGACGTCAATGGGTGTGCACCCCTTCAGTATGTGCTGAAGGTGTTGCAGTTTCGGCCGCTGTCGATACCTGAGCGCTGCTTCCAACTGCTGCTAAACTATGGAGCAGCCAGGGTCTACCCCAAGCAATTCCACAAGGTACACCAAAGTTACTTGTGTAGAAGTTTGCTTCCGTAGCTAATGCAGCTAACAAAACAACATATTTCACTAAGCTAATAATACAACGCATGCACATTTTAAACAGCTGATAACCTCAAAATCTGAGTTTGATTAAGTAATGCCATTTGTAATAGTTTTGTAATATGAGAAAATAAAACAGACTGCATCAATTTAAAAAAGAATAAAACATACTGAGATAAACTAAATGTAGCTGTGTTTGTGATGGGAATGTTTTGAGATCTAGCTGTACTGATCATTTGAGCGCACATAGCAATCAGATCTTTGTGTGTGTGTGTGTGTGTGTGTGTGTGTAAATTAATTGGGCCAGCTCTCCTGCATTTGCAAAAGCTGAAAATCTTTCGACTGTGCTCGGTAGAATGTTCATAGCTCTCCATCTCTTCTTCCTCTGTAACTCTTCTTCCTCTTGAACACTGTCATGTACTGCAAACAATTTCATGTACTGCAATTGCAAAATGCTGTGCTCCAGTTAATATCTTAATATCTAATATAATGTGCTCCAATTATAATCTGGATGCAGAAACTACAGGAGAAGTGTAAACATGCTGTGTTTAGATTGGATGATGATCCAGTCACTGTAATCAGAGGCCAGTATATGGTTCTGAAATGTACCACTCAAAGTGTACTATAAAACATGATCAATGTTTTTGTTAATGTCTAAGCAACCATTAAACTAAGCGGCCCTCTTTCTCTTAAGTAGGTGTTGCAGAATTGTTACGATTACCCCAGGGCAGTTGAAGTGATGGCGAATTCTTATGAGAGTCTCATGCAAACCAAAAAATGGAGGGCAGCTATTCCTGATGCAACATATGAGGTAAGATATTTTGTAGGCCTTATGTAATTTCATGTGGTCCACAGGTAAGAAGTAATGTGTGTAGTGTTTTATATGATGCATGAGCAGACTGTTGATAAATGAAATACTGCAAGTAATGGAGCTTTTACCTGAGCAGCAAGATACAGTATACTAGAATACAGTTCCTTAAGAAGTAAACTACTTGTATTTTCTCCTTTTTTCTTCAAGCGGCACAGGACATTCTATGACTCCTTGTTTGCTGTTTGCACCAACAGTCCACGTACTTTACAACATCTGGCCAGGTGTGCCATCCGTACAGCAATGCAAGGCTGCTGTGAGGCAGGCATTCAGCAGATACTGCTGCCTCCACCGATCAGAAGATACCTACTGCTGGAGCCAGTGGGAGTCATGTTCTAGAGATTCTACTGTGGTAGTCAAATGCAGATTTCTCAGACGAGGTGAACTCTCACTGAAACTCTGTATCCAAAGCGTTTAAAAAATCCTGGAATATTTTTATCTTAATTCCTTGAGCCCTCTCGGAAGCAAACCAAACTATCAAGTTATGTGTTCTCAGGTTGAGGACATGCGTGCAGCTTCTGTTAAGTTTGTAATGCATGCTTGATAGAACGTCCAGCCATTCTATCAAGCAGATATTTCAGAGGGAAAGAAGTATGTTTTCACTAATAAATGTTATTTAAATAGAATGTTTATTATAATTAGCCATAATTTTTCATTTTTCCCTTCCATTTAAAAATATCCAGTATACTGTGACCCATGTATGAACCATCAGCTGTAGCCCAGCTGGTCCAATGCTGTATGTTGCTACATATACTGTGACTGTAGCCTCTTGTTACAACTCCAATGAGTCATGCAGGTGGTAAGACCAGAAATTGGAATTATTGTTTTATTTATTACAATTATGCTTTTATTTTTTAATCATAAGGAGCTATAGAAAATTCAATGCAGGACATGGATGTTTTTGGAGCTACAGGGTCATCTGAACACAACAAGTACTAGCATGGAAGTACATCTTAGTCGCTGCCATAATACTTGGTTAAATATAACTGCACTGAGCATTCTTCTTGTCGTCTAATAATTTAAAGTGCTTCCACTTCTTTTCCAAGCGTCTTAGCTCTTTTAGCCTCAATAGTCTTGTGAAAAGCAGTGCAGTCTTTTTTCAGCTTTGGGGTGAGGAGATGAGGGTACCTAAACTGAACCAGCTATTATTTTTTTTTAACATTTTTCATATTACACTGTATGTTGTATTTTAGCCATATATGTTGTCATATATGTAGTAGTTTAGCCAGCAAAACGACACAAAGCTTCAAAATACTAAATATAGAACTGAATACCAATGTAACAAACCAATACTGATTACTTTGGCTCTAAAATCTAAATTAGTTCATTATTTATTGCTTATATTATACGTGAAAACATTACTGTTAACACAGGACCTCTAACATAGCAGAAACAGTCAGCTATATTTTTACATGGGCTTTTTAAAAAACTCTTATTAACTCTGCTATGAAGTGGTCTGCAATGAGCAATATGAGTACAGTATTGATTTCAAGGAGTTTTTAGCGACTGAAAAGCTTTATTTAAAATAAGGAGATAAGTATCAGGTATTATGCCGTCTGCACTCTAGAGATAGCATGTAAGTAGAAGTAGGTATCTAAAACTTTTGTCAGGGCTGGAATGAACCTTGCAAGCTTTAACCCAGTTTGTACTCTTTAAACGCTGTATAAACTGCAGTTTTTACTCTTTATAATTAGGGCAACACACAGTAATGCCAGAACACACTCCCTTCATCTTAGTGAGCTCCCAAGGCAGTAGGTAGAATTTCTCCTCTCAATTGTTTTTTCTCATTTGAGAGAAGTTGGACAAAAAATATGTTACAATCATAAGAATCTGTGAGTTGGTTAAGTTTAAAAGTAAATCTAACAGTCAGTAGGGGTCAGTAGACATTAATTTAGCAGCTGTGTTGGTCCTATCCTCCACCCATTTTGATAACCCGCCCTCAAGCACCCTAGTTGACCTCAAGCACACTGCAAGATTTTTATATAGTTAACTTGTTAAGATTCTCATATTGCTCATCTAGCCTGCTGCCAGCTCCCACAGCATTTATGGAGGTCACAGTGCTGAGAGTGTGTGTTTGCATGTGAACTTGGGGTGTGACTATTATCATCTGTTATCAAAGTGTCTTATAATTCTGTGATCTCTGATGGACTGGTCCCACATATACAACAGTTGTCATTCTGAAATGCGGGAGTGGCAGCACAAACTTGCTGAAAGAGTGGGCTTAAATTGACAGTAATGCTCAGTGTGTAGCTAGAGACTGGTCAGAGTGTCCATGCTGACCCATCCACTGCTGAAAGCATTTGCATGGGCATATGAGCATAAGAGCTGGATCATTATGCAATGCAAGAAGGTGGTTTGGTCTGATGAATCATGTTTTTTTTTTTTTTTACATAATGTGGATGGCCAGGACCCTGTGCGTCACGTACCCATGGACGAGATTTCACCGGGGAAGAGGGCAAGCCAGCAAAGGCAATGTTCTCCTAGGAATGTATGGGTGCTAGCATTCATGTTGATGTTACTTTGACAGGTAACATTGTTGGCGGTAGCCTCTTTCATCTGGATAATGCACCTGCCATACCACAAAGACTGCTCAGGAATTGTGTTAAGAAAATTGTGCGCTTTTAGCTTTGACTTGGCCTCTAATTTCTTATTTTTATCTGATCAAGCATAAAAGGGACATAAGGGATCCATGGAGGGATCCTTTAGAAGTCTCATACAGTCCAGGGCTCAACAGGTCAGAGCTGTTTTGGTGGCAAGAGAGGGACCTACACAATATTAAGACAGGTGGTTTTATTGTTATGGCTGATTGGTGTAGAACACATGATGCAACTATTGATGTATATATTTGAATCATGCACATGTAATGCATTACATTTTCCTCAGTGTACAAAGTACAAACTGGTAGGTCAATATCCCTAAAAGTGAATTTACAGTTTGGAAGTTGTAATATAATCTGTGTGAGGATGCATGGGACACTGTGGTCATTGTGTTAGCAATGGCTTTGAAAAGGGGAACATTGTGTTAGTAAGTGAAAGGTCAGTTCCAGATATAGAGCTGTGCGTTTTGCTAAAGGAGGCTATGGTGTCAGAGACTGGCCACCCAGTAATGACAAGCGCTCGTGAGGAGAGTGGCGGACAGGCTGAAGAAAAGGCAGAACAGTGTGTTCCAGACATATGGCTGAACTCCAGGAATACATTCTGGTCCTGTGCCACGAAGAGCCTGCTCTCTTTTTGAAAACAGACACAGAAGGGAAGGATGTGTAAGGATGACCCAGCAAAAAAATACAGGCACTCTGCTCTGCAACAGTCTGCTACTTATACTGTGCAACAGGTTTTCCTGGCATCATGACTGAATTAATTGTTTTTATGACATTCAGTTTCTGAAACAATAGTTTCTGCTGCTTCACTGTCAAAGATCTGCTGACAGAACACATAAATAAGGCAACACAAAGTTTTCTTTGTGGTACATTTTAATAGAAACACAATCAGCTGCAGTGGAAACAGTCTCCCTCACTACAAAGAAGTCAGAGAGCACTGCTTGTGCATAATGAGGTTGAGTGGTGTACACAACAGGAAGTGATCCTATAGACTACACGCTTTCACACAGTCACAGTTCCTGCCTCGTGCACCGCGTGTCATTTTCTCATGACAACAGGTATAGCTAATGAGGTATGAGTTGTTTGGTCTGATCACTACAACAGCTAACAGTCCCAGTTTATAATTACATGTTGTAGTGTGCAGGATGAATTCAACATCAGTTGCTGGTTTTAATTGCAGATACTCTGTGATTTCTGTGCAAAATCAAGCACAAGAGGATTTTAGCAAGAGCAGGTTCGGTTGGCAGTGGCACATGAATACAAAGCAGGGAGACCGCTTCCAACTCTCATTAGAGGCTGGTAACATGGTGAATGGTGCCTGTAAAAGCAGATACTGCCACTGCAAATCCCTAGAAATTGCTAGTGTCACAGTCCTTTCAACAGCATTCTTTTGAAAATCTCCCCAAATCTTTTAAAATAAACCTACACAACAATCTTGGAATTAAAACAAATAAAAAATATGGCATACATTTGTCATCCTGAGATCATGCGGTTAACAACAAATGTTACTCTTAACATTGATGTGAAAACAACATTATGTTGGCACTTCAGTGGTACCGCATTAAAACAAGTAAAAAAAAAACAAAAAAAAGGAAATCCATTAAAATTACTTTTGTCACTGTTAATTCCTAAAACAAGAGATTTAATAGGTGAAATTACAGGCCCATAATCTTGATGAAATGCTGGTAGTAAATGTTGAGATTGCAGAAATCATTCTCTAACCAAACGTCTCATATAGAGACTTGGTGGGAATGACCGGACACTGCAATGCATGGCCCATTTGAAAATTGACTAAAAGTTGTTCTCAGACATTTCGACTGCCAACAGTGGACACATTAGGCCCCTGTACTGTCTTTTAAAAAAAGAGCAGTTTCATCTATAGTGACGTATTTGAAGCAAAGCTGGTGACGTGTATTTAACACTGCTGATTTCTTTACATTACGATCATGTCAAGCAGGCAGATGGAAAAAAGTAAACAAAAGCCTTTCTGTCCGCTGTTCAAAACATGCTGTCCACATACAGTAACATTGCATCAATCAAGCAGTTTAGCCTCAGTCTTACTAGGTGTTGCTCTGGCTTCTTGTTCTGTCTTTAGATTATGTACGTACAGTCAGCTACACATATAGCTGATAACATTTGACACTGTTAATTCAACATTAGAGGAACAGGTAATTTAGCTGGCCACAATTACAGGACTAAATTCTAAAAACATGACAGGGTGGAGTGCTAAACAGTAAATTTAAAAACCACATGAACTATACACTCCAATTATTAAAGCGAGGAACCATTCAGTACATTGTAAAACTACACACACAGCATGCAAATTCTTTAATTCTTACAGTCAAAAATGCAATGTTGCATTACTTCTCTTGTCTGCTCCTTAGTGTAACATCTGTTGTTATCATTATAGTACAGCTAACACACTGGAGAGTTCACCTTTAGGGGGTGCCTTCACAGACACATACTAAGCTTGGCCCCACAAACTAAAGAGCATTCAAATGAAGCTGGTATTTTATGCAATTCTGACTAATGACATATAAAGACAATACCCACTTATGGGGGTAATTTCTTCCTTATTCAGCTTCAGTTTTGTTAATCACATTGAATGGATACAGCTGATTTTCCATAAAGACAATAATAAGCTTATATTATGATTTTTCAAAAATCGAATACATGGTGATATGGCAAAATGCAAATGCCCATTTTCACACTGTAACACGAAGGCAGCACTGTGGGATTAAAGTGAAAATGCACAAACAGCAGTGAATATGCTGGTTTCTACAGGGAATGAAAACTCAAGGCCTGTATACCTTTTGACGTCATCTGTTGACTCTCTGTCCGTCCATCTTTATCCTGTTTTGTCCAGTTAATTCAGTTTACCCTTAGTTCTCACCTCTTGCATATTATAATCATCCTTTCCAAGTTTCTTGGGTTCACTGCTTGGGATGCACCAGTCATCCGCCTCTGTGCTCGTCTGGTAATGCCTTAAAGCCGACCTGTTGAAAACTGGCAGTCTTTCTACAGATTCAGAGGACAGAGCCTGAAGGCCATTTCGAATGAGAAGGAAAGAAAGAGAACAGACATAAGTCAGTGGCTTTTTTCATCAAGGCCCTTCATCCACGAGTCATTCCAAATGTGTGGGAATGACTGATCACCCACACAACTAGAACACAACTGAGCTTCTAACACAGTCCTGATCAGTTTTTGTTTCTGTTCCTAGCCACAAGAATGAACAACAACACAGCTGCTGCTGTGATATTTGATATTTCTTTCCCAGCAACAGTTTTAAAATAGAAGCTTTCCAAACAGCACAAGAGGGAGATTGTAATGTTGGGGTCAAAAAACTCCCAGTTAGGGGTGGATGATAAAACAAGCGATATAATATCTAATGTCATCAAGCTATCAGGAAATATCTGTAATACATCTTACTTTGTTTTTGTGGATAGCGCAAATATCGTGCTCACACATTGTGCCAGTGTACCTTAATTAGCAGGATTGGTAACACCAGCATTGGATTACAGCTGGTACTTTTCAACACTTTGATTCATTTATGATACTCCACCTCCCCAGTGCTGAACCACCAACAACCAGTTGATTTCGCCACCTCCTGCATTGAGTAATGGGCTTGCTGAAATGGACAATTTATTTCAAATGCTACTATTATGTCTCCCAGTGATTTTGATCAACTTATTACAAAACCTCAAGACATTAATATTTAGATATTGATTAGTACCAGTGCTTTCAGGAAGTCACAAGTGGGACATAAGACCTTCGGTTGCTACCTTAATTAATAAGACAGTATCCTTTAGGAAACGTGTGTAACAGTGTACCTTTAAATAAATAACAGCTGACGTTCCATATCCCTCCATAGAGTAGAGCTGCAGGTCTCCTTGAAAGTACTTGGCGTAGAGGCGAGAGATGGGAAGCCCGTAACCAAAGCCAGCCTGCAGACAGGCAGACATTACTCTTCAATCCTGTGTAAATGACTAACAGCAGTTTGTAATTCTGCTAATTTACAACTCTGCCAACTTCTGTTTACAACGAGTTTACACCTAACCCCACTTAGGAAAACAATCAATTCAGTGTACTGACAATTTATGGGTCTAACATTAAACCACCACATCCTGGACTAGATAATCGCAAAGGCTAAAGTACTGTTAGATATTCTGTCACATTCATAATTGAAAAAAACCCAAACAAACACTCACCAAAGGAGCATTTCGAGCATTCTCAGTGACTGGGCTTGGTGCTGTGGAATACATATAACTAAACAGACGCTCAATTTTCCTCAAAGGGACGCCACCTCCTCTGTCAGACATCTGTAATAATAACAATACTTAATAATAATAATCATCACAAAACAGTCAGGATCACTTTAAAGTATTTTTTTAAATGTTATTAAAAAAAAACCCATCTTATATGACCCATTCTTGACCCTTCACACTCACATTATCCAGAAAAAAACAGTATGTATGGGTCATGAAAAAGCCTACTTTTATGGTCAGGTCTTCATCTCCCAAAGAAACCCTAACTTTGATTGGTGGAAGATGCGTGTTGTTCTCATGCGTTTCTACAGTCGCTCTCATTGCGTTCTGTGAAGCAGATGTGTTTAAAGCTTTTAAAGGTAACAGTGCAAATAAACATTGTATTACACAGTGCATCCAAGTACTCTCTGTTTATGTGAGTACAGTTAAGATGCTCTGCAAGTGATTAAAAATCAGTACCTTAAAGAGTTCAAAGAGCATGTGATAAAGATGAGACGGCACATAGACAATGTTAATAGGTTCACCGGGTTCTTTAGCTGCAACACAGTAGAAAATATAAGACAGAAAAACCCATTTAAAACTTACACAATTTGATGAACTTGGTGATGTACACTTGCATGCATTATATAAGTTGCTCTGGACCAACAGCAAGTTACTGCAGTACAATCAGTATGGTCTTAATTTGTTACCTATTAATGAACAAGCTGACCAGCTGCTGGTCATTCTGCCTTTCTTTCTAACAGGCCAATAATATTACATTCACGACTGCAACAACACTGAAGACTGTGTCAAGTTTCATAGCACTTATTAACTGTGCACAAAGATGGCAGTTTGATTCATTTGACAAACATGGGGTCCAAAGGTTATGGCTTTATCAGGCTGCATAACAGTATAGTCTGGCAACCAGAAAAATGTTAAATGTTAAAAGCTTGCCTATTCTAGCAAATTTCAATGAAGATAATGATAAATCGATGGAAATCAGAAAATATATATTCTGGTGCAATCTTTTTCCACAATAAAAGAGGCAAAGCTTTTAATAGCGACATATATCCAATAACAAGCAGAAAAAAACAAGTAGAAAAAAGAATCCAGGCTGCATGCCAACAGCAATGTGAGTGTGTGAAAACACACCTTAAACACAGCTGCACATGGCCTAAGAAGCTGTCAGAAAGAACCAATTTGACATATTCAACATGTTTTTTCAGCACCAAAGAATTGATAGTAGGGCTGAACGACTCATCATTTTTATGTTGAAACTGCAATTTGAAAGAGTGCAATTTTCAAATGACAAGACTTGCCATTTTAATTATAGTGTACAAGTTTTGAGAACGGAAATATAACCTAATGCATGGAGCTTGAAAACTGTGCCTGTATATGATTTCAGTTAAAAGCAACTGAACTCCCACATGACAACACAACCACAATTAACTGGCTGTCAATCACATGCTGACAGGCTAGGACTCATCGTGCACAGAGCAGACAAACTCAGAGTGAAAGAAAAGATTGGAAGAAGAGAAATATCTCGCTTACAGTTCACTTCTTTGATCTCCACTTCCGGCGAGGTCAGGTAATACTGATCACACAACATCTTTGAACTCTCATAAGCATCTAAATGGACAGAGAAGGGGACATTAAGCTGCTTTAGACATTTAAAGCATAAGCCAGATTTTCACTTGTCTGTTACACATGTCAGAGGATATGGAAAAAAAAAACTTCTATACTGCTCTAACCAATTAACTGGTTCTCAGGTGCTGGCTTTTATGCTTCTATAATAGAAGTTCAATACAAAACATGAACTATGCTCTGCTGTATAACAAATCACAGAATAGCTCAGATTTATGACTTTGTCAGCATATCTCTTGAGACACACTTTATGTTTACATTGTAGCCTCCACAACTTTGGTGACCATTACCTCTTACCACCTCGACGACTTCACAGTTTGGGTCGATGCTGCCGATATGCTTTGGGTGGGCTGGGTTAGTGCTGCCACTGAAGATCAGTGCTAAACGTAAACACAGATGTTCTTATGACCAAGTGCTATTGAAAGCATGGCAAATATTGAATACTGACATTCCATGGAAGTCAATGGGGAAAATAATGCTAAAATGCAGACATAGCTCTGAGTGCAAGCGTTAACTTTAAATGAAATAAAATGACTTAAAAGCTTGAAATTATTTACATTTGTTTGTAAACAACCAGTAAAATTTTCATTGCACTCACACTGGGGTGGAACTGCTATACTCAGAACATTAAGCCTCACAAAACAGCAGGACCATGCAGCGCTGAGTCTGGTCTGAAATACTCACTGTGCTGGTTCATGAGCATTCGGGTCGAGATGCGGCTTGTGTAGAAGCGGTCCAGGAAGTACTGGACGTTCTGATTGGTTACTGGATCCACGCCAAAAGCCTCCTTGTACTCCACCACCCCCTGAGCCATTGTGGGCACCACATTATTGTGCCTGTTCCTCACATTTATCAGAGTCTCTGTGAACCTGACAGCATATGTAATCTGTTAAAGCACTGTTGCTACTTTGGCACAGTCCTGTAAACACCATTTAG
Source organism: Brachyalestes nurse (assembly GCA_037974405.1). Taxonomy (NCBI): domain Eukaryota; kingdom Metazoa; phylum Chordata; class Actinopteri; order Characiformes; family Alestidae; genus Brachyalestes; species Brachyalestes nurse. The sequence continues at coordinate 14,664,920 of JBBPCY010000142.1, read as the reverse complement.
AGCACAACTTCAACTTACATTTTCAAAACCTTTTTATCATCAGGATCTTTTTCCAGAAAGTCCACAATCTCAATCAGACTCTGGGCATACCTGGTTTAAAAAGAAAGATGTGCAGAGGTATAATTTAAACCACCCAACGGACATTGTGCTTTAACAAAAGAACATATACTTTTGGAGCTAGGTGATTACAGTTACTAACCACGAACTGAAGCTATTCATTCTTCTGTCTGTTTTACAGATTAATGCCATATGGCTGGGAGTAAACACGAGCTATGCCTTATTAGTGCTCAGCTAAATTTCAGTCATGTGCACTGCCTGCGTGAAGCACATGCTCTGCACTAAACAATCACAACAAATGCCCTGTGTGAAGATAGCCTCCCCAGACCTCTGGTCAAAGTTTACTGCTGCTTTACTTTTTCATTGTCTATAAATATTTTCTCCTATAAAACTGGATTTCTCCCTTGTCAGTCTCGTAAAACGTCTGGGTTTGTTTGAGCACTCAAGTATGATGTCCTTAAATAGTTTTAATGTTTCAGAAGCACCTCTGATGAATGGCAAAACACTTTTAACTTTACAGTCATAGTGCAGTTATACTTAGTTCATTCACTAAGTCCGTGCCCCAGAGAGCTGACATAAGAACCTTTCTGTAACCTGAAAAGCATGCAAAACCTCAAAAATCAAGACACCATAGCAATCACACACTCCAGTGATCACTACTGCAACGAGCTTTGATGTAACCCATCGTAACATAAACAGAAGCAATGCAGTAAACATAAATATTATGCCTAGACTTTATTCTGAATGATGCATGACTGGAATTGTATTTTTTGGTGGAATTGATTTTCAATGTTTGCAAAGGCTGTGCCAAACTTAATGAAGCAGGCAAAGAGCAACATTCATGACAAACAGTTCTTGTTTCCTTTTATAAATCACTCTGTCCATTCACTTAAAATATGGGTCTTTCAGAACTGGGCAAAGAAAGTCTATTTTTAATCCGCTCAACTTTCCACTGAGATCATGCAATCTAAACCGCAAGTATGGAATGTCCATCTGAGAGATTACATCTCAGAGCTTGTATGGATCTAAAGGCCTTCATGACTTTGTAATTTTCTCCCAGCCTTGGCTCCGAATTCCAAAAGTAACAAGCGTATTCTGCAAAACCACATCATTTGTCTGTAATATGAACAGTCGCTATAATAAAAAATGTTTGAGATGCATTTCTTGATTGCATAATGACAATTCAGCAAAGGGTTACCAAAATACAGTGCAATTAATAGCCAAATGTCTCAGTCCTCTTTTTTTTAAACTTATCTCGAGTATGTAAGTAATCCACATCAATAGTCCATATCAATAAACTGAAAATTCTCATCAACAGTGATTCTATATGCCTATGCGTAGTACAACTCAAAACTGCAGTATCTGAACAAAAACTGCTGAACTTTTCAGTAAGTGTCTTTAGACAGCACTATTCCGAAGAGAAGTGGGTATGCTGGTTCGTGGATGGAAAAGTTTGCCCTATGCCCCAGTGCCTAATAAGAGGTGTGAAGGAATCGTACGGAACAGAGTTGCTACAGTGATACACATGATGGAACTCCTGGTATTTACACTTTATACACACTGCTACATTGTAATTTCCAAAGAAAATAATTACAGAGCAAGCCAAATGTACAACCTGTACTAGAACATTATAGACAAATCATTTGTTGATGTTAGTCTGTTTAATAGCATAAGAGAAAGTGTTAACCTGAAGAGTGCAACCATTGATCTGTAAGATGGTGCCTGTGTGAACATGTAGTGAAAAGAGAAGTTGAAAAACTCAAAAAGAAGCCTGGTAGCATTTTCTTAATATGAAGTAAGTGTTTACATATAACACATGCAAAACAGACTTCCATGCAAGTGTACGGTGAAAGTTTTCATTTTTGTTTCAACCTGCTAAAAAGAAAACATACTTAACAGAACTCTTTGTATTTTGTAAACATAACTTTCTCATGGAAAAATACAATCAGTCCTGGAAAGCTATCCACACAGCTCGTCTAGAGAATTAAAAAATACCATCAGACTTGTTAAAATATTACACTACATATTTATTATATTTCTTATTGTAGCTATTGCGTACGTCTTACAGTAGCTCAAAATTATGTACAGGTTTAAAACAGACACATAAAACACTTAAGTCATTTGCTGACCCATTATATTAAATCATGTTCTTTTTTTCTCTGTCCTAATCTGTACCACACCCGACATCATTTAACCATGAAGGTACAGTAAAAAAGACCCTCATCAGCATTTCCCCTTCCTTTGATATAAACATTGTGCTTACCCAGCAGTGAACCCAGGTTCAAAGTTTCAGCAGCACAGAGACCATTAACAGAGGCAGCATGAGGTGAGCTGAACCCTGGAGTCCCAATCCACAATTTGTAGAAGCAAAGAATGGTCGATACAGACTTGGCTAACACGGGAACAGCACTATATCTGGGCCAAACTAGGTTAATGACTACAATTTAGTTTAAAAAAGAAACATTGTCACTTGGCTGACTAACACATATGACCCCATGTATGCAGAAATGTAGGGAAGGACTTCTACTGGATGTTCTGAATAGTGAATTTAAGTCCTTTTTGTACAATATAATTTTAAAGCTTCAAATAACCTTTTTTTATTCAGACATCTTGTGATCACAATAATGAGAAGAGTATGCAGACAATAATGAGCAGTCTCGGGCCAGTGTGTATCCAGTCTATCTAAGCTAAACTGCTGTCGTGACTAGAACCTGGGTACTTCATGTTGTAAATGATTTTTAGGCTTTTACATTTCACAGTGGGCAACCATGCTGCATCTTTGACCAAACTACTGACCCGAGGGTAGCAAATATTGTGCAACTCGTTCAGCATAAGACCTTGTTTACAAAACTGGAATATATCTAAGGTGATCTACGGTGCTTGAGGTGGAAACTGTTTATGGAAACAAAATATCACACATATTCTTTATTCAATAAGGGGTCACTTGAGGTCATGCAGATAAAAGCCAAACTGATGAAGTGAAATCGATCAGAAACCTGCATTTAAATACAATAAAAGGTTCCTATTCGTACATTTTTTTTTAAATTAAGCACTCTTTTAATGAATACACATAATCTACTGCACCAAGTCAAGTCAGCACTCTGCAATTACCTACCCCCCCCCCCTTTCTACAAAGCACTATTACATGATCTGATTTTTGAGCGAATGATGGAGTAGTTTTTAATCACACTTATCAGAGCACATAAATCACTGACAGTACTTTATTTGATGTTGCAAGCATATGGGCTTAAATATACCATGTGTCTTAGAGTTATTAACTGAAGATGATAAATGAACTGACTTAGGTAGTCTGGATCTCATCACCTCTACAGTCTTCCAGCTTTCCAGCACAGAATGATGTACACAACAGAGGTGGTGGGCAACTGAGGGACATGGCATACAGCTTTGCACACAAGACGCAGGCGAGCTTACCAGCTGTGCAACAGCTGCACTGATGGGGTGCTGATGAGCTTGTCAGGGAGGAAGTCTATCTCCTTCATGATGTTGGCCAACCTGACGGGAAGCTCCTGACGTAGAAATATGAAGGAGGTCTTCTCACAGGCATTGGCAGAACCTGCAAGGGAAACATGCAGTAAACTACACAGCTGTACACACAATATAGCACAGGCAAAAAGAGGAAAACACACGCTGATGTGGAGACATTCATTACAGAATATTACGCAACTGGGACAAAAACGAAATTACGGTATAATCACCCCCATTAAGACTTAATAGTAACATTACAGAACTGTGTGTTGGTGTGTGTGTATACACATATACA
>JBBPCY010000142.1:14616495-14660982 GCA_037974405.1 Brachyalestes nurse | reverse complement strand
CCTTCTAACGTTGGCCCCTCCTTTTGTGGGGACCCGATTTGTACCGAACCGGATTCAAATAATTTCCCGGTATTTTTATTTTCGAAATGAGAAAAATTGGCTGATCACGAATTTTCGGTTAGTCGACGAAGATTGTACGATTGCGCGTAATATTATATACAATTATTATCAATATTTTAGATGTACATCATTACTGATTCACCATGGATCCATACGTTATTACCGATGTACAGTACAGTATTACTATCCATCTTTTTGTATGTTAAACTGAAATATATGTCTTGATTTCTTATGATTGGAAACACCAACAGACACTAGTAACGTGTTGTCTGCAATCCTGCACAGGAAACCCAGCTACAGGACCAGCTCAAATAGCAAGAAACACCAAAACACGTCAGCAAGGTGGTCGGTGGGCTGTTTTTGCAACAAAAATAACTTACCAAAATCTATAAACTGCTTCATTGAAAGCGGGGATGGAGAAAACTTAGAAAACCTGTCCACTTGTTTGGGTATGTTCAACTTGGAGGAATTCTTCAGCAAAACGTGAGCGAATTTCATTTTGAATTTAAAGACAAAATCCAAACTGAAGCTGAAATGACTGAGGCGTCTTCTGTGTCTCCCCAAACCTGTGATCACACTAGCACAGCCCCTTCACTTTCAATAACATTAAGGCGTCTGAGACCCTCTCTCTCTTTCTGCAGAGACCACCAGCTTCTAAGCTATAGAAATCAACACTGACTGTCCAGACAACGACCCACTATCTAGTTCCACAGTCCATACTCTGGCTTCTGGCGACAGAGCTCCAAGCTGAGGTGGTGGTCTTCTCCAAATGTTTGGTTCAGTGTGACATTGCTTCCAAAACACTGTCCAATTGAGTGCGGGAGGGGTCTCCAGCTCTGCATAGATATAGGAACCAGAGAAAAACAGAGAAGACCAGAGAAGACTCCTCTTCGTCCGTTGAGATATTTAGTCCATCAGTAGTGCCACTAATAAAAACATAGATGTGCCTCACTCCCTGCTCCACACGCCTTGTTTCTTTTTATCCCACATCTACACCCCTCGTGCTCTTCAGATCTGTAATTTATACATCTATATGAAAACATACACACAGTCTTGCGCATGCGCACTACCGATCTAGAGGAAAGGTCACAGCACAGATGCACTACAGTGGGATATCATCAGCACAATAAATCCAAAAAACACTAAACATGCATGAACTCAATACGAGTAGCTTAACTTAGATGCATATGTACCATTTATAAGTCCTCTATAACCTTTTTATGATGCATTTGTGCCTCATTTCGGAATGAAAAACACGTATTTGACAAATAAGAGCAAAACTATTTAGTAACGGTTTCTTTTTAAGGAAACTGCACCTCCTAGTGGCCATTCAGAGAATTATCTTAGAGCCTAATGCGTGCAAGACGTGCATTATGTTGCTGAAGTGGTCAGTCAAAGGAAAAATGGGAAATCAGAGGATTTCCTAAGAACCAAATACATTTGTAAGCATTCCCGAAACAGCTTTACATTTAAGGGGCTATTATACTCTCTAGGGGCAACATAGAAAGTTATAATAAGGTTCATAAAGAGATGGCTGGATTAGTTCAGTGTGGAAGAACTTGACTGACCCCACAGAGCCCTTACCTCAACCCCATGCAACACCTTTGGGATGAAATGGAACAGAAATTGTGAGCCAGACCTTTTCGTCCAACATCAGTGCCTGGCCTCATAAATGCTCTACAGAACAAATGGGCGCAGATTCCCACAGAAACACTCCAAAATGTTGTGGAAAACCTTCTAAGAAGAGTGAAAGCTGTTATAGCTGCAAAGATGGACCAGCTTCCTATTAAAGTCAATTTTAGCTTACGGGCAGGCATCCCAATACTTGTGTCCACATAGTGTAAAAGTTATAATATGGATTATGTGCTAGAGATTATGCTGATTATAAATAAGGCAAATTGTGTTAATATAGGCTGGTGTAACTCATAGTAAGATGTAGTTTCAATAGGGTGAACTCAGCAAAACTGGGCCATCAGGTAAAGTAGGCCATTTAAGCTTGAAGTGTTTTAGCTCTTTAGAAGATAACAGCCAATGACTGCAAACGTTTTAAAACTGTCGCCACAGCAATACTTGACATTTACCGTTGACATTTGCTTTTATTGCTCGGAGGCTGCTAAGGGGGCTGGGGCAATATCTTGTTTTGAGTGGCATGACAAATCAAATCTTGTCAGTAATAAGGATTATAAATCAAAAAGGAACAAATGAACATCTATAAGTAATGATTCATAATCCATGTCATGATGGCCTCTCTCAGATAAAATTCTGATATACTGATTGATATATACCAGATTTTTATGAAAATACATTCTAATATTCTGATGGGTCCTCTTACTAATACATGTATTAATACATTTATAATGCTTACCTTTGTCACATACCTTTTCCAATTTTCCCTTCTAAGTGTATTTATGATGTGTGTTTATGTGTGCTCAGCTCTGATTGTGTGTGCATGACAGTATGTGTATATGTACACACATACATACACGCTCTAACATGCACAATTGAACATATTCACATGCACACATGAGCGCACTTTCACTTTTTATCCTTTTGATCATACACACACACACACACACGTGTGTTAAAAAGGATTAACAGTAAACATGCGCTCATGTGTGCATGAGTATAATCGTATGAAATATTCATGGACGTGTAATTATGTAATTAGCACTTTAAATTATATTATTTTATTTCTATATTTGTGAATGAATGCATTTTATAAATTTCTAATACACTGAAATACTAAAACTAAAATGGTAGTACTGAATTCTAAGTTTCAGTTTGATAAGTGAAGTAGTTTAGGTCAAGTATTTTTGGAAAATACTTGGTATGTTTGCTTTTGCTTAACCACATTATTGACAATACTTTTCTTGACTATGATTTTGGGCTACGTCACCTCTGGTTAACCAGTATGAGCTAATCACATCAGCAATGTGGACGACCCCATTCAGCTCTCACACTCTCTTCTCCCTCCTCCTGTCTGGCAAGAGGTTCTGTAGCATATGGGCCTCCACTGCCAGAACGGGAAACAATTTTTTCCCTCAGACCATCAGACTCCTCAGTCAGAACTAAATCACAACTGTAACCACCCTCACACACGCATAAACACTGAGCTTCCTCCGTCTCCTAATACAATTTATACACACACTGAACTGTTCTGCCTTAAACAACTTACACCCCAAACAACTTACACTGTCTCTGTAAATACCCCTCTGTTTATCATATACTGCATGTTCCCATATACTGCATGTTGTCTTGTTCTATAGTTTTGTTGCTCTTGTGTTACTCTCTCTCTTGCTCTCTTTGGACTCTGTGTATTTTGTCCTTATGTAGTCTTGTGTTGTTTCCTGTTTTTGTTCTTGTATTGCACCATGGTCCTGGAGGAACATTTATTCACTTTATTGTGTTCCATGTAAGTGAAAGTATTATAAACACCTACACTATCTGGGCAAACGTATTGGGACGCCCGACCATTTCTCTAGCATGTATTCAAATACATAGACTTTAATGGACTTAATTCCCTCTTTGCAGCTGTAACAGCTTCCACCCTTCTTGGAAGGCTTTCCATAAGATTTTTTGAGTGTTTCTGTGGGAATTTGTGCCCATTCATTCTGTAAAGCATTTATGTGGTCAGGCACTGATGATGGACGAGAAGGCTTGGCTCACAATGTCCATTCCAGTTCATCCCAAAGGCATTGGATGGGATCAACACCTTTGGGATGTACTCATCCAGCCATGTCTTTATGGACCTTGTTTTGTGCAAGGGGACACAGTCATGCTGGAATAGAAAAGGGCCTTCACCAAACTGTGTCCACAAAGTTGGAAATATTGCCCTTCACTGGAAGTAAGGGGCCACCTGAATTCAGTAATTAATAGGTGTGTCCCAATACTTTTGTCCAGATAGTTTACTTTAATTTAAACGAGGCCGTTTAATGTCCGCTAGGTGGCGCTGTTGTTACACATTAGTGCTCTCCAACAGTTCTCTTATTGCAGCGTGTGTTAGAGGAGAGGTGCTGTTTCATCCCCGGCTGCCTTCAATCAGGACAAGGAGGACAGAATAGCGTACATATGAAACATGGCTGAATATGAATGCACGTTGAAACCGGTTGTCGTTTGTCATTTGTAGTCAAACATGTCAGAGTAGGCATGTTTTAAATCAACGCAGACATCATTGCAGACAAATATTGTGCACAGTAGCGAGGAGTGATACAGCATCTTCAGAGTGGGCAGCGTCCATACGGGCATCAGGTAAGACAGTACATATATTCTGAATGCATTCTCGATAATGTGGTCTGGGTGGTCTGATCTTCATAAATGTGTCCCACATACGTGTCCCAGTTTACAGTAGAATTGCTCCAGCTTGACGTTCCTCGTATTCCCATATGGAAGATGACGTCATACCCCTTAGCAACCTTCTGTTATCAAGTAGCAGCTTCCATAATGATAATAATAATAATAAAAAAATATATATAAAAAAAATAATAATAATAATAATAATAATAAAATTAATGTCATTGCATGAAAGTAAATCGTATTGATATCACTGACACGTTTTGATCATGTTGATTTTGAACGTTGCTTTTTGTTGCTATAATAGCTAGTGCACGCACGGCATGATGGAGGCTCTTCTCATTAGAACCTTACATATGAAATTAGCTTAAATTCTTTTCATTCCATTTGTTCCATCCTCACTGTCTATCACATCCCAGGTCATCAAGTTTGTCGTTTTTTTGTCTTTCTTTTGTCGCTATATTGTACTACCATGTCTGTATTATATCATATTATATTAGACCTGTATTTTTCTTACCCAGTCCTATTTTATTATGTGCACATTCTCACAATACAGCATTAATAAATATTTAGAAGGCCGTTCAGGCTGTAATCAGCGCTGTAGTGAAGCGAAGCACTGTTATGTCGTTTCAATGTAGATCAGTTCTCCCAGACCAGATGTGCTGTGTCATACCCTTAGCTGTCTTGAAGTTACATTTGTCTGTAAAGGAGGAGTCCTAGCAGGCGAATGCCAAGGACTTGAGGTAACTAGTGGTGATGTGATAAGCAAGCCAGCGGTGAGCAAGAATGCTTAGTCATTAGAAGGCCAAAGAGGGTGCTTCAGTTTCAGAGTTGTAAATGAGGGTACAGAGGAAAACAACCTATGCAATCTGTTTATGTGCTGTGATTCCAGAAATGGCTGACAAGAGTGACCTAAAAGCTGAGCTGGAGCGCAAGAAACAGCGCCTAGCCCAAATCAGGGAGGAGAAGAAGAGGAAGGAGGAGAAGAAGAAGAAAGAGGTAAGGACATACAGCATCTCAGTAAAGTGTAAAGTAAAGTGTCCATTTGTCATATGTGAACACACCACAGCCACACACTGTGAGCATTTAACCTCTTCACCCAAGTGAAGCAGCGGGCAGGCAGGATCACAGCGCCTAGCGCCTCACGGTATCTTGCTCAAGGGTACCTTAGTGGTGCCGCTAGCAGTCATGGGAATCAAAACCAAGGCCTTCTAATCACAGAGGCAACTCCACTAGGCCACCGACTGCCCTATCAACAGAAGAAGAGTATAGGCTCAGTTCATCTGTGATTAAAATGGCGAAGGTGTAACATATGGTGTATGTGTGTGTGTCAATACACAGTCAGAAACACAACAGAAAACAGAGGCTGCCCCTGAGGACTCTGATTTGGACCGTAAGCGTCGGGAAACTGAGGCACTCCTCCAAAGTATCGGCATCTCCCCTGAGCCGCCATTAGGTGCGTATTCTGCACCTGACTTTCTACACACAGCTCACATAAACAATCTGCACAGAGGCATGTGTCTTTACACACTTTGGACCTGCCCGTGGTCCAATCTGTTCTCCAGCTTAGGCACATTTCAGCAAATATTCATGTTTGGTGACTGCAGAATGGAAGCTGGCTGAGGCTAAAGCGTTCTGCAGTTGCTCTATGCTCTGCATGCTTTTAGAACATATTTAGCCTGAAGTCAGGCACAGTTTACCACATTGTTAAGCCTGTCATTTCTAGAGTGAATATATTCAGAGTTCACCCACATACTGGCAGATGTGTTTTAAGGCATTAGTGAAGAGTTCACCCTGAAATACCACAGAATCATCTTTTTGTTGTTGCGGCAAAAGCAAAAATGTGCAGGATTAGATTTAGTGGCTTACAGATGTGGTACTCTAATTGAAGTAGTCACTGTCTCTCTTGGAAAATCTTACCGCTTTAGTGCCCTCTAGTGGAGAGAGTTGAAACTCAACAGACCCAATAATGAATTATAAGGATGCATACCTAGTGAATGACTGTAACTATTTAATAAAAAATGTATGATTGGCAATCCTTTAAAAGCAATTCTATTTTTGCTTTACTTTTGAAAACATTCCATGCATATCAATACAGTTTATATATACATTACTGTTAAAAAGATTGGGATAAATGTACTCATTATTAAAGTGGTATGGTGGCAGATAAGTGTATAAAATGCTTCTAACATTGTCCAATATCATAATTTTATACAATTATATATGATTAGCATCATTAGATAAAAGTAATTAAAAAATACTAAATTAAGCAATTCAGACAATTAATTAGAAGTGTCTGGAACGGGGTGAGCAACTCCATTCCTTGAGGGCCGGTGCCCAGCACAGTTTGATGGTAGTTCTCCCCAAACACATTCACTAAACCTGACAATTAACTGGTGAGGTGAACCAGGTGTTTCTGAGCAGGGAACTCACCAAAACGTGCTGGACCATGGCCCTCCAGGACCGAAGTTGCCCACCACTGGTCTAGAATGTTGATACTAAGATTCTAGAGCTGTTCAGGATTCTAAAACGACTGAAATATCAAGATGCAGTCACATCTTGAGGAAGATGAAAATTGAATAGCTGCATAACAAATACATTTGATGTTATTCTATAACCTCTCTTGACAATTTTGCAAGCAGTTTATTGTGTGTGTTATTAAATTAACTTTGTATTCCATGTGTTTTAGTCCCAACACAAATGTCCCCTTCAAAATCGATGAGCACACCGAGTGAGACAGGCAGTCAGGACTCAGTGGATGGTGCCGCTGCAGGCAGGTATGTAGCGTCACGTTATGTACTAGGACATAAGTAATGACTTAGTGTCAAATCAGATCTAATGACTGTACAAGAGCAATATCATGAACTGAGTCATTGGTTAGCGTTACACTATGAACTACTAACTGAAACTAACTGGAACTATGAACTAATTACCATGCCAACTAACCTCTCATCTGGTTAATTTCACCATATTATTCATAATAGCAATTATATTATACTGTATTAGTCTGGGTTAAAGAGCAGTGAGTTTATATTTCAAGACAAAGTATGAGTAGTCAATTCTAACACTATGTCCTGAATAAAATGCCTATAACCATGACAATGGAAAGGTTATAGCACCTCAGGAAGCATCAAGGATGTTCTCTGAATTATCAACACCAGTTTTAAAAAACGGATGTTGTTCAACTTTCTTTTAACTGATTCTCCTGTCTGTCTTTTCGGATTGCTTCAACAGATATAGGTAAGAACCAGTGTTAATGTTTCTGATTGTGTGTCCTGTAGTTTCTAGTTTTTGTTTCTGTCATTCAGATGTTGTATCTCTCCAACTGTAAATTACACTGAGGACACCTAGAACTGAGCCTGGCAGAGGGGCTGTAATGAGGACATGGTCATGAATGGAAACGGGAGAATGCGTCACTACCTGATTGAGTGCAGATGCTGAGCTGTTTAGGCAGACCAGTATTGATAATAATGCAGAGAGCATCCTGCAGTTGGAAAACTAAGGAACTCTCGTCTGTAACAGCATAATGTTAACCCTTAGAAGTCTACAATTATTGTAGTAATATTGCAGTACAGTTTAAATGCATTAACCTGATTATTCACATATTGAAATGCATTTGCTTTGTATTTGTGCTGTTCTGTCGACTGGATTGAGTCTCCATTTGCCTTTTTTTTAGCATTTCTGTCAGTGACACCATGGACAAAATTGGCTTTTCTTTCTGAAACACAAGCCCTCATAGTAATTTTTTTCAAATGTATAAGAAATAGTCTCCTGTTCTCCTTAATGGGTATAAATTAAAAGGTAAGAATCAGCACCTTCAACTTATTCAACTTAACATTTCAACATAACTTTCTGAACTTATTTGAATGGGCTATGAGCAAGAACGAATGAAAAAATGACACAAGGGTTCTGTTACTCTCTGCAATAGCTATGACTTATAAGAGTTAAAGAAGGTCTTAGTGTTCTGAAGATCAATGCAAATGCGACTGTTTTCTCTGTTCGCTGAAGGGTTTAGAGTGAGCTGGATCTGTGTAGTAAGGTGAGCGCTGATGTGGTTTGGAGGCTGCCTGTACTCTACTCAGCAGACAGGCCTGTAATTAAGCTTGTATAATGCAGGCTTGCTGCATAGAGTGACACATGATGGTTGTGCTAGGCCCTGTCAACTGCTCTCTGCAGGGGGGCACATTCACAACTACTGTGCTGGAGGATAGGGATTTGAAAGCCACTTAGCTGGCTCAAACGTATTGAACCAGCAGCCTATAATGGTGGTGGGCCAGAAATTAATAAATAAACAGATGTATCTGTAGACCATAAGTGATAGTAATGAATATAAAAATGTCACTGTGAGTTTAAATGTCCTCAGATGGACCAAAACGTTTTGCCACGTCTTTCACTGTGTGGGCATTTTGGCAGTCTACTGTTTATCCTTCTGACTGTTTCCAACTCAGGGGTGGACAATATAATATGTAATTGTGATAAATTACCTTTTGATGCCCTTTGCTGAGTATATTTTGAGTATTGTATTACAAAAAGTGCATGTATCACAAAAAGGTTAAAGATTAAAACCAATTATAGCCTGTAAACAAACCTTTAAATGCTTAAACTAGTAAGTACCTGATTGGATGGCAGTGCATCCTGCCATTATCTTATTTAACTTTAGTTTAGATTGTTTTGCACATGTTTACTATAAAAAAAAGGTCAGGACAGTTTTACTGGTACAATTTGTCTGTTATGACTTTAAATGTAAATATTGCACTACTTATTGTAAGATTGTCTTGTTTTATTTTTGCCATATTGATCACTTTTACACCAGCTCACTCTTTCACTCTTGCCCTCTCTTAGATCAGGTGGCTTTAGTAAGTAAATATCAGACACAGCCAGTATGTATCTCAAGAGCAGAATGTTTGAGAACGTATATGAGAAGTAAATAAGAAGCTAAAAGCTGCTTGAGGTTGCAGTTGGTGTGCAAACATTGCTGCCATATCTTGGTGGCAGCTGAAAGAAAAGCAGAGCAGTTTAGTATGTTCCCCCAGGGTGACTGCCTGATGCCTGCTGTTACCTCCAGCCTTGACTGCAGCAATTCCTCTTGCATGGTTAGATTGGAGCCATTTACCGTAACGTGAATGACAATCCAGTTTTTTAAGTGTCATCCCCTAGTAAAACAGAGTGTCAGTTTGACACTTCCTTTTGACTGTGCACACTTTCAGTGAAGGAATAATAAGCATGATAATAATAAGCATCAACTCGTATTGAAGGTTACTCAAAAGTTTACAAGGTCAACACAATCCTTTCATAACTTGTCCCTGTGCAGGCAACCACTGCTTGGTGTTGTGTGCAAGTTTAGACTAATAGGCTTGAAGGACAAATAAGAAGAACACTGAGAAACCGCTTCAATATATATATCCAGTGGTCAGCAGTGATTTTCTCTTGTGAACCCCACTAAATATACTTTTGCTGTAAAAAAACCTTGTGCTTACATTTTTGTCATTTGTTTAAGCATAATTTGTCAGGATGAACAATGATATCAGAAACGTAACGGTATCAGCAGATTTTAACTTGGAAATAAATAATATTGGCGTTGGACAAATGCTTAGATTTGACCGATACTTTAACCAATACTTGATGATACATTTCTTTATCACACTCTGGAAGAGAAGAGTGTTTGAGTGACTCAGGAATATGTCGCAAGAATGCTGTAAATGTTTAAAGTTTTAACTCATTTAACTCATTAACTCAAGTTTATAGAACTATAAGTTATGAGCAAGTTATATTTTTCTAATTCAGGCAGATTCTAATTCAGATGTAATGTCTTCAATTGTTTAGATGTCTTTTTGTATCTGCATTGGAACTGGCAGCAGACGTGTACATGGAAATGATCAAATATTAGCATTTGACCTACAAATCCCACGATGGGTCATTACTAATAATTTGAAAATGGCAGATTACTCAGATGATAAACAGCCCAACAGAAATGTTCCAGAATAATAAATTAAGAAGTAACTAGTTACTACTTTGGAGACAGCAACAATGTCCAGTGCAGTCCACTAGTGAAAAGTTTTATTACAAATTACAATTATATTATTAATTTTAGTGAAAAACATAATTAAAGTTTTTATATATTTTTTTGTATTTGGAATGATCCTCTTTTACTTTAATGGCGGCATACACTCAAGCAGGCATGGACTATATATATATTGTCATGGCATGTAATATATATTGTCTTATAGTCATATATGAAACTTTCGTCTTCATATATGTGCAGTAAACCTTATCACAAGTGCATATTCATACATGTATGTTCATCTTTCATGGATGGCAGTGGAGTGTGAAAGATGATAGCCTCTACATTTTGTCTCTGTTATGTCTGTTTTTGTGACTTTTATTTCTGTAATCATATTCATGTACACAACTGATGATAATTATTGATGTACATTCCATCGTAAGTTCATTTAATGTGTATTACTTGTATTGTACTTTGGCTCCATTTTACTAAAAAAAGGAAATGTTTAGCCATTATCAAGACAGTTTATCATAATATATCCTCAGTCATTCCTGTTGACTGTAGGTCCTATAGAAACTGCATTATATGAATGTATGTGAATATCATGAATATGTGAAAAAGATGCGTGACCCCTCTTAGCACTGATAATATCTCTGGACTATGTTCCTCTGTGGACTGATGTGACAATTCCTGTGTCTTACTGTTCTCCTGCCTTGCACGTGGTTTTGTTTGTGGCAGTGTGTGTTTGTGATGTGTGTTAGAGGCTAATCATGCATGTTCTCTTCTCCTGGCCCAATGCGTGGCGCCCCCTGCTGCCCACTTCAGGACCCTGCAGTGGGACACTGACCCCTCTGTTCTGCAGCTGCAGGCTGACTCTGAGCTCGGGTACTTCCTCCCTCCTCTCTCTTTCCCTCTACACCTCTTTCTGACCATCTGTTTCTCTTTTGTCACAGCCTCTCATTATCTCTCTCTCTTTCTCTCTCTTGCACTCAGTCTCTCTCTCTTTCTCTCTCATTTTCCTTCTTGCTCTTTCTCACTCTCTCTCCTCTTTCCTTCTCTTGTGCTGTCTTTCTCCACCTTTTTCTCTTTCTCGCTCTTTCTCTCTGATTAGCCCTATCTCCGTCACTCTTTCTCCTACTTTCTCTTTCCAATGTCTTGCTTCTCCCTTATCTCTCTTTTTCCATCTCTCACTCGCTCTGTCAGTCAGTACTCACCATGTCTCTCGCCTCTCGCCTGCCTGACCTTTAATTTCTCTTTCTTTGTCTGTCTTCTTACTCCCCCCATCCTCTCATTCTCCTTCTTTTTAAGTTTGTCAGGTTTAAGTGCTTTCAGCTGGTTACTCTCCAGCTGTTTGCCTGGGGCTGTGTAAGGCAGTGATTGATGTACCCTTTCAGTACAGGTGCAGGGAGCACTCAGACTTCAACACATAAGCAGTAGAATTAGAAATACTGCAGTATTTGTTGGTCTTCTGTTTAAATACACAATATTCATAGATCCTAGTTACAGTGCTGCAGGAGTGCTGCCTAAACTGTATACCTATTATGTACACTGAAATGTGTACATTTTTACATGAATAAATATATTGCGTCAAGGCAAATTACATATTCCAGTTGATTCACTTTTGGCATTAATTGTGTTGAGAGTTTATTCATGTGGAAATAGCAAAGTAAATTCAATGTAGTCCTCCTGTTTTTTTCAGTGTTTTATTGTAACATGTATATTTCCACAAAGAAATTGTTGAACTTGTTGAACTTTAAGCATTTCCTTTTCAATGAGTGCATGAGACAGGCGCCAGTGATTTGAATGGACTCCACAATGTGTTTTGTGTGTATATTTGTTTGTGTGTGTGTGTGTGTGTGTGTGTGTATTTCTGTTCCAGACGAAGGATGCACAGGCTGGGGGCATCCAAGATAATCCAGGTGGATTTCTTGCCTAGAGAGGTGGTCTCCTACTGCAAAGAGACTCAGACTCCGGTTGCAGCTCATCAGTCTGAAGGTACCATCACTGCTCATGCCTTCACTCTTCATTAACAGCATTCAGCATGCTATCACTGCTCATAGCAGTCTGGCAATACAGAGAGCTAATGGTTTTATTTTGCTCCTTAAGTGACAGAATGGTAAATAAAATTATATTTTAAACTAGGGCTGCACCATATATCGTACATTCACTGTCATCGCGATATCAACATGCGCGATATACATATCGCCAAAGAATGACTGAACTGCAGTAAATGGTGTTTTTCCAAAGCTCTTCATATCAACATATTTGGCCAGTTAGATGGAGTCCTACTGCCTTATGCCTGCCCCCTAGTCGAGAACTTACTAAAATGTAAATTATGTTTACATTTATTTAAGATTTAAAATTATTTAAATATTATTTTTATGTTCAGTGGTTCAGATGTTTTATGGGAGGCATTAAAATGCTCTAAGCAAATTCTTAAAAAAAAACATGTTGGAATGGAAATAGTGCATTTATTTTTTTTCTGCATAGACTAGTTCGCGTCTGGAGTCTATGTTACCAGCAAATCCAAAGCAGAAAAACATTAACACTATAAAGGCTATCGCATGTGATATCACCATCGCAACACTCAACAACATTATCGCATATCGCATGTTTTCCTACTATCGTGCAGCCCTATTTTAAACCATAGATCAATGCCTGTTGAATATTAGATTTTTAGATCTGCATTTGAGCTAACATATAACTGTTAAAATAACTTGAGATTAAAAGTGTCTGCTGAGGGAAGTGATTTTGATTTTCATCATAGTGAGGTGGGCTGTCATTTTGGCTGTCTGGTTTCATTGGGGAGCTCAAACCTGGTCAGATTAAGATTCATCTGACCAGCAGTGGCCTCCATTTCCTGAGAGGAAAGCCAGGGGAATGCTTCTTTGAAAAGAGATGCCTGCCCATCAGTGGCTCTAACTTCAACACAGAACAGTGAGGGCATTGAGACGGCCTTTAAGTGGATGCAGGCTGGTGTAATTCAAGATGGCTTCTATCATCAGGACATCACCTGGAATTGTGTCTGCCTCTCGTGGAGAGGGCCACCGCTTTACTTTCACGTTTCTGCAGAGATTATCTCATGAGTTGTGTATCAGGCAGCGTGCTTGGTGCTCAGGGTATAACTGTACTCACATTTTCAAGTTTATTTTCAAAACTGTGCAAAATTTTATTTAAAATGTCTGGATTTTTAAAACTCTTTGTCAAAATGCTTCTATATAGTACCACGAAGGGTTTTGGCTAATGGTAGCAGAACATTTTGGTTCTATATGGGGTCATTTTTTAGGGACCATGTGCAACATTTTCTGAGAGGCATTTATGTACTCAGATAGTTCTTTATTGGCCCAAAGTTCTATATAAAACCATTGGATTTACTCAAGAACACTTGAAGAATCATTTTTAGGGTAAAGGGCTCTGATTTGAAAAGAGAAAATAGAACCTTTTCAATGCTTGCGGCTCCAGCAATCTAACAGAATTGGAACAAAAAATCACAACCACTACACTGAAAAAAGTGATTCGGGATTAAAATGTGTTTAATCCCTTTAATTCTGTTTGTGGACTCGAATCATTGACTTTTAATTTTGTCAATTCAAAGCTGACTTTTTCAGTGTAGAATTTCTGAATGACTTCAGAAAAAAGCCAGTTTAGACAGTATATGAAAAACTCTTGATGTATATGAACGGGGTGTAATGCGTAAGGTGTATATTGCAGTGATAAGGTGTATATTGCAGTGATAAGGTATATATTGCAGTGTTGAATATATATCACTTTATATTGCAGTGTTGAATATATATATCACTTTGCACTTCACTTTACACTTTATATTTTTAATGGTTTTTTTCTTTGTAATGTCATTTTTTCTGCAGGTATTGTTTTCATTTGTATTATTTTGTGCATATTCTGCATTGAAATCATTACACCCTCATTCCATACTCTCTAATGTAGTGTCTGAAAAGCATGGAAGCTGTACTGCTGTACTGTGTGCAGCTATGATATGATCAGAATAGGAGGCGCTAAAATAGTGCACTCAATAATCAAGCACTCTATAAAAGAGGACCACTTGCCTTCATGAAGCTTGATTGATTTATGAAATGTGAAAGTGCCTAGTCAAAACCACTTTGGCTTGTCTGGTGAAGTAGAATGGAGGATTATTCAGCCTTATTAGTGTATGTGTGGTTTGTGCTGCATAAGGTTAGATGTCTCTTTTTTGTTTTTGATCAGAATATAGCCGTTAGCACTTAGAAATCAATTTCCACAAGTCTGCTCTAATCCACTGCTTTTAATGTAGGCTCGATTTATGCCTCTGAAGCTGATCTTATTTAAAACATCATATTTCAATTACATTTTCAAATTTATGACCTTGTTAAAACGAAGCACAAATAGTGCTCTGCTAATTTGATTGCATCCTCCAGACTCGGGAGCCAGGCCTAGTATAAAACACAGATGGTCTAAAAAAAAGTGCCCTAAACATCTCCATATGGATGGTACCCCTTAACAAGCACTGACTGAGTGTTTTGCATAACATTGTCAGGAGACATAATGCAAAGCACAGGTTTGTTCTCCTGTTCTTCCTGTGAAGGTTTAATCTGTGAGCAATGCGCTTCAAGTGGGAGTTTTACTAAATGCATCCTCCTGCAGCGTAGACCCGATTGCCCCTTTCTCTTGCTCCCCTCTCTCTCTGTCTCGTCTCCTTTTTTTTTCCTTGCCCTGCCTTTTTCCACCAGAATCCCCACCATCTTCTCATGGCTCCTTGATCCCTGCGTTGGCAACAGCTGCTTGCCATGTGATTGGAGACTTCCTGTCATTATAATTGATGTGTTTTTATTCTTCCCACTTCCTTGAAGCCTGATCAGAATTAAAATTGCTGGCGGAATTTCCTGTCAAGGCGGGTCATTTATTCAGCAAGTGCAACCGCTGACAAGCCTTTGATTGGCCGTTGCCCTTAGCGATGCTCACGATCACTACCCTTTGTTTGTTTTTTCCTCCTATCTGCCTTGGTCCAGATGCAGGAGCAAAGTATCACAGCTGGCCGGAGCGGCAGGATTGTCTGTCTGACCCTGCCCCATGCACACTTCTAAAAAGAAGTAGAAAGAGAGAGTGGAGTGTGAGCTACACATATAAATGTGTGTGTTGGGGTGTGTGTGTGTGTGTGTGTGTGTGTGTGTGAGAGAGGGGGTGAGAAAGATAGGGGGAGAGAGAAAGCGAGAGAGAGAAAGAAAGAGAGAGAGAATAAATGCATCACTTCTCCACCTGTTAAGTTTTGCACTGTTTGTTCAGCCTGTTCCAGAAGTTCCTTTCGCTGATTGGTGAACCTAAACAGATTCTGTATATTTTGGCCTTACAATCCCACCCCCTCCCCCTTCGTCTGGGGTGGTTCCAGGGAAAGCCAGGTGCTAGCGTGCTATGAGAAATTAAAGGCACTCACACTCATTAGGTGTAGTAATATCTGAACTGACTTGTGCTGAACAGTGGTCACCTTCCGCCAGCTAGGACTTTATTTGTCATGCTCGTTTGAACTTTTCCTAAGGGCTGCTTTGGAGATTAGTGGCTGAGATTTGAATTTCCACCTTACCAAACATGGAGGTGCATTGTTTAGAGCTACTTGTTGCATTTTGCACAGATGAAATCCTCGCTCAGGACATTTTCATGATGTGTTCATGATTTTTCCCATTTTGTTGATGCATATGTTTGTTGACATTCCAATTACAATCACATTAGTAATCGAGGGTTCTGGCGATTATTTTGCAGTTTATTTGAGTAATCATGTACATGCAATTTATAATGGCAAACATTTACTCCAGCTTCATTTATATGTCATTTCCAGGTACAAACATACATGCGTTCATGGGATCCAACTGCAGTGGGTTTACATCTCTTTCAGTGATGTACACGAAACTGATTTATGTGCTGATATATCTCCATTGCGGAGAAGGTTCAGACTAAAGACGGCCTTATAATGACCAGCAGATTTTATGTTTATCATTCATATTGCAAGGTAATCACTAAGCATTTTGTTGAGATGTAAATTTAAATGATTCATTTTTATATCAAATAATAAACTTTGATTGAGTAATCATGACTGCTATAGTTTACATTTTCATTCACTTTCATTTTGTTTAGTTAGTATTTCTGCTGTTTAACCCTTTTAACTGCAAAGGCCAAAGTTGTGGATCCACATGTCCTAGTCATAGTTTTGTAGCATTTACAGAATAATTAATTATATATATTTCAAAATAATCCTTAATCCTTAATAACGAGTTTAAGGGGTTTAAGTTATAATAGCCAAATTCAGACTTTCCCATGATGTAACTATAAAGCACTTTAAAAAGTCATTTTGTCTGATTAGTTTAAAGAAGTGTGGGTCTAATTACCTACAGATGTAGTGTGCTTATTCATTTGTGGGGAGTAAATAATTCTTAGAGTGGTAGTTGTCAACGTGTACTGAGGTTCAATAAGGAGAAGTCTCAGTAAAATTTGTTATGCAATAAAAGTAAAATCCATTCATTCTTTGTGCATCTTTGTTTTTGTTGGGGTTTTTTACTGTCTTTTTTTAGCACATCTCATTATTCCATCCGGCCTGATGGCTATTATGTAATCAAAGCATCACTTATTGACCCTTCCGAGCCCTCAGGGCTGGACCCGGGCCCCCAGAGCCCAGACTGACCAAGAGCATGGCTGAATTTCCTTACTGTGTTATCTCTGTTTTATGTTCTAATGGATATTAGTGTCTTATCAGCAGTGACCAGTCTGACCTTAGTTCATGACCATGTGTGATTCTTTATGTGTACATTCAGCTGCAAGGATTTAACAAAAGTTGGTTTTATATGCTGTTAGTTAACCTTCATTGAACTCTCAGTTCAGCAGAATTCATGTTTTTATTAATAGTAGATCTTTTGATTTAGTTGTGAAGACCCAAAATTTTGTATGATTTTAAACCCAATTCCATTCAGAGGTCAGTGAAACCAAACAACTGGTATTTCATGTAGGTGACTTGTGCATAGTGTGTGACTGGTCACCACAAGTCAGTGGTCTTTCAGATGACCCATCTGAACTTTTGACTCCCTGAGAAAGCCCATTCTCTTAAGCTGTGGGCGTTGTCTTGCATCACTCTGAGTGTGTGTGACTCTGTTTAGGAGATTTAATGCAATGATCTTTTCATTTCCGCCCCATCTTTGCTGTAATGAATATGAGTAGTGTGAATTGTGTCTAGGTTCCTGTCCACTGGTTGGTCAGAGATCACTCTCTCCTTAGTGTGCATTGTCCACGCTCAATCAGATTAGCCACCAGTCACTGGCCGCCATAAACATGGCTCCAGTGCTTACTGGGCGATATAATTAGTTTGAAAGAGCTGGCTTGTCATTCCTGAGGGTCACTGGGACTGGGTGACATTGCAGAGACATCACTTATCCAGTGGACAGTGCAGGGTCAGCTTCACAGACATCCACATATTCCATATTCCATCTTGCAATGGAAGGAGGATCACAATTTAATATGATGTGTTTTGTGAAATCACAAGTTTGAGGGAGTCTTTTGAAGTCCTTTGCATTATCAGGAACATATTGTTACTGCCTAAGGCTTTTATCTGTTAACTTGTTGAATTTATTTTGTTACTACTCTGAACTCACTCTGTGTGTATAGTTGCGGCAGAGAAGAAGTGACTGATGGGCCAACGCTTTAAAAAATAAATGTTCTTTGTTGAATTTTGGTGCAGTTCAAAATATTGAATTAACTTTTCAATTCTTCACACTCAAAGAACTGTGCACTGAGAGGTTCTTTTGAGCAGCATTTCCCAGCGCTGGTCCCGGAGGCCCACTGACCTGCACTTTTTATTGCTTTTCCTTCTTTAACACACATTACCTTAGTAAGGGGTGGTTGAAGAGTTGATTAGTTGTATCATGCATTTTTGGGAACAGGAAGAAAACAAAAATGTGAAGGACCAGGGTAGGGAGATGCTGTTTAAGGTGAACCAGTAGTAGTTCCCCATATCCTCCTTTGGCCCTTTTATTTTTAAGCCTCTTAGGTTTGAGGGGCTAAATATCAACTTAGCTTTTGTGCAGCTTTGTTTCCTAGTCAATAAGCAACTAGTCTGTTTCCTAGTTTCTTCGTCACCATACAGACAGTGTGTGGCCAAAGCCAGTAGAGCTTAAATGGTAGACCACAGTGCTGACATGGCTTTAGCAGCCTCTCCCTCCGATTCCCATCAGGAGATAAAAATCAGTTACAGCTGTAAAATATTTTAAAAGTAAGAACCGTTTCAGCTGAGTGTGTCCTGTGTACCTAGGTGGGTCAGGCCTCACGGAGGCTGGCACTGGGTCCGGCACGCAGAAATCGGTCCCGCTCAGCCGAGCCTTGCGAACCCTTTAATGGGCCACAGTGGAAACATGGCCGAGGAGCTGCTGTTCTTAGTGCAGGGGGATGCTGAGGGGCCGACGTGATATCGTAGCGGTAATTGCCGTTAGTGAACCGCAAATGGCTCTCAGTCATACAGTTTTGCACTTAGACTTACCCGCCCTGGAATCCGCCACAAATAAGGTTATGGGTTCACGCGGTCAAGGAAGCCATTTTTTCTTTGTTTCTTTCACTATGTGTGTGTGCATGTGTGAGTAAAGTGTGTGTGGCTTCTCTTTGGCATATTTCTGGATCATTAGCTACAAGGTCTCCTCTGAGAGTGTGTTGGTAATACACTGACAGAATCTAGGGGTTTTTTTTAAACATTTTTTACAGTTTTTAAAACTGTTTTAAACTTGTGGTGGACCTTAATGTTTTATAATTACCAGAAGGCAGAGTTGAAACTAACTGCTAATCTGTAAGGCATTATTGTACATTGACCGAAAGGCTCATAATGAAGTAGTTAAGAATCAAAATAGAAAACGGCGAAATGGCAACTCACAACATGTTTCGTCAATTAATTAACTCAGTGTTTGGTCTATACCTGACCACATTTCATATTTTTTTTAATTTACAAAGACAGCTGTGACTTTAATTATTTTCATAAGGATAAGTCACATCATTAAATCATTAAAGATTCGTTTGATGGTTCTTACTTTAAAAATATGAAGACTGCATGAAATGCAAGACGTGTGATGTTACTCACATGTTGCTCCAAGCTCTTATGCTTTTTGTCAGTTTTTTGTTTTTACTGACCTTTACATTGTGATTTTTTAATAACATAGATTAATAAAAATATTGAAAATATTCAAAGATTTTTAAAGTTACATTAACAGGTAATGTTAGGTTAAAATAAGTTATTACATATCCTGACCAGTTAGTGTTTTGGGATCCAAAGGTCCACTGCAGAAAATGCTTATATTTTTCTTTTTAAAAAAAAGATAAGAATAGTTAAGCATAACACGAAATGTACACAGTTCATAACTTTTTGTCTCAGATGTAGTCATATAGCCATGACATGTTCACATTTTAGAACTGCAGATGTGAGCCTTATGGTACTAACAAACACAAGGACCCTGTAGTCACCAAAATAGATTTGGTTAAAATGCACCAAAACCTGTCAACCTGCCCAGGCCACATCTGGATCTTCTTCATGTTCACGCAGACTCGTCGGTGTGGTTAACACGTTCAACAGTGACCTATAAATAGTGCTTGATTATATGTTCTTCATTTGTCTGCTTCATATGTCTGCTGTTTGTTAAAAAATTTCAGTGTGGTCCCGTTTGTTCTTACAAGATCAGTAGATGATATGACGGTATTTGATTATCATGATAATGATGTATTTTAATGGCACATATCATCAGTAGTTATTACAGATTTTACAGAAATTACAGATGCTACCTCATTATGCTACTCTCTTATTTATTTTTGCATTTTGTCTCTTATTAAATTAAATTAAATTAAATTAAATTAAATCCATGCCCATTGACCCTGGGATAGGCTTCTGATTCTCACGACCCTTGTGTTAATTAGCAGTTACAGAAAATGAATGAGTGAGTAAATCAAATTCTTGCACTTATAGTGTAGCTTGTCAGCTTTTTTTGTATTGTTTTTACAATAATGTGCCGGTGTACTGTGTCTGTCGCAGCGTATCAGACTTCCAAAACGCAAAATATTGTCAGATGTGTTCTTTTATCGCAATATTTCATTTTTTTGCCCATTGCCCATGAAATGGCGACTACTGTTTTCTTCTTTGTAGCCCACCTGTGACAAAACAAAAACACATTTATGTAGTTACAGGTTTGAATCCCTGGCAGCTCAGGGCCAGGTGTTGCAGGATGGGCCTGGTATGACTGACAAGTATCTGTGAGACCTAATCTTAAAATACCCAACATGGCATATCTTCTGTGCTGCCTGTGTGCCCCACAGGCAGCAGGAGCAGCAGCAGTAGTGTGCTGGCTCTGGCTCTCGCTCTGGGAGTGCAGCTGAGCCATGCGCTCGGGTCACATATGGAAGCGCTTGGTGCTGCCGTGTTGTTTCAGCTCTCTCATGCGAAAGAAAAGCCGTGGGTGTCAGCGTTCACAAAGCTAAAGGTTAGCGCCAAAATTCCCCTACTCACGCTCGCACCATGGAGCATGTTCCTTCTCCCTGTCTGAGGGTGGAAGAAGAGTCGTCTCGGATTTAGACACTGTTACATTTATTCTTTTTGATCCACATTGTCGGAATTAATTGGTCGCCTTGGAGCCTCCTTTTACCTCTGTGCTCTTTACTCCAAACTGTTAGAGTGTGAATTTCATCGCCGTCATCCTGCTCCAGTTTCATGCCGAGAGAGGCCCCGGCCCCAAATGGTTTGGATCCAAGCGGGATGCCAGTCAAACCCAAGAGGAAAAAAAAAAATCTGATATCAGATGAAATGATGTGTTTCGCAGTAGGTGGAGCATGCCAAGTGGGACCCAGATGATTGCAATTTTCCCTCTCATACCACCACATAATAGAATACATGAAGCTGTTCTCTGCCAAAGAGTGGCTGCTGTCCATGGAGCCACTGTAATAATATTTGCCATGTGATGTGTGTTGGAAATCAAATGGAATACATTTTCGTTCCTATGTATAGTTACGCTTTTTACGTTTTATGTTCCCATGTTCCTAAGGTTTGGATTGATGAGTTGAGGCAGAGAGGAGGCCTGGGTGGTCTGCGCTTTCGGGCCTCAATGGCCACTGCTTTTATTTTTCTCTGCTTTTTGCCGTTGACCCTGGCTGCAGACCTATGGAAGAGCTCCATCTGTCCACTAAAGACAATATATTCCCAGCAGTGTATTAGTTTCAGGTTCTACTGAAACTCCTAATATTGTGCTTATGTCCTTGGATAGCAAGAAAATTACAAAATTGCACTGGATACTGTAACACAGAAACGGATTGTTTTGACCCTTGCACCAATAACACATGTTGCTAGCTGAATGGAATACACATATCTCAATGTTCCATAATGTAGCTATTCAGTACCACACATGACCATCAGGGAGCACTCTTAGCACATGGCAGATGTTGCATTCCCTCCTAGTCCCCAAGCTGGTGTAAAGAGAGGCAAGATCCCTTTGTTACAGTTTATTCATGCAGTTGAAAGTACAAAAAGCTAAACACACTTGGTCAACTGGTGTGAACTGTAAGACAACTCGCTTTAAGTTGATGGAAGAAGATTTGGGGTGTTTATTTTCATTGTGGACCGGCCATGTAGACCTGAATAATTTTCTTTCTCTTGTAAGGGCTTAATAAAAACAGAACTTCCACCAGACACATTTCTTACTGTATTTAAAATAAATCCACTCTTACGAAAATGATTTAAAACTCCTTACTGGGACATGTAAGGAGAGTGTCCTTTCTTGTGAGACTTAGTGAAAGCTCATTGCCCTGCTTCAGTGGCTCATTTTGACAGGCCAGTGTTTGGAAAGTTTGAAGTCATGAGGTTTAATCATGCTCTGTGGCCAGCCTGTGCATGGCGTGGCATGATGGCTCTCTTAAAGATGTGGTTCTGGGAGTGCGCCAGCTGCACTGGCACCACGGTAGGGGACCACAGACCCGTTGCATAATGTAGGTTCATTACCAACGCAGAGCCTTTGTAGGTCAGAGTAGAAGGCAGGAGTAGGAACTGTGTGAGCTAATTTCGCTAATTAGGGTGTATATTTACTGATGCATTTGTTTATTTCTAAACTAACTGATTTCTGTTCTGGTTAATTGTTAGGTTATGGTATCAAAAGAGCAATTGCATTTGTGTATCTTTGTGTAACCTTTACTTGTTTACTTACAGTCAGGAAAGTGTGAAAATAAGGATGGTTTTATAATAAAAATAAATGAAATAAAACCTAAAATAATAAAAAAAGATAATGATGTTTCTTTGAACCACTAAAACCATGAGTGAGAAAATGTGAAATGCTGACAAATACTGTCAGTCCGAGTAGATTTGTTTTCCACAATGCCATTGTATTTGCTGTATTTAGCAACAGTGAAGTTCATTGTTGTGGCAGTGCAGGTCCAAGTTGCGGTGCGGTTGCATGCCTGAAGCACACACATCACTGCATTTTGTTTACCTTCATAATTCACAAGTCAAATGAGCTGAACAAGACATATTTCACTTATTAGAGTACTAATGAACTAATAACTAATGAAACTAATGAAGTAACTAATGAATATTCTTTTTTTTTCTTCTTGCTTTTTTGTATTTGTTTGCGTGCTCTGTCTTTTGTGAGACAATATTTGTGAAATCTGTACGAAATAATTGCAATCAGCTTGAATAATCCTCTCTAATGGCCACAACTCTGGCAGGCCTATTGCTCATATATCACACAAAATAAAATAATACTTGTAAAGTCAACTGTTTTAGGCTAGGTAGGTATTTTTAATAAATGAAATTTGGTTTTAACCAAAAATCCCTAAAAATGTAAAAAGCAAAAATTCTAATTATTGCTTTAGAATTGTTCACATATATTGAAATGTCTAGGCATGTATTGATGTGATTTTACTGCCAAGCTTTTACTGTGTCCACGTTATTCCCCTCTTTTTACGTGTTGCCTGAAATATTTCGTCTAAATCTGACAAGGCCTTAAATCCCCCAATCTGGGGCATTTCCTGCAAGCGTTAGTGGAGCTTCTGAGTAGTTATCTGTGTTCAAAGCGACCGACTTGTTTATCTCTGCCGCTCTGAATATTTCCAGACCTCAGAACGCTGCCCGTGTCTCAGAGGGAGAGGCTGCTCTGTGCTGTGTGGCCTTCGGCCAGCAGATAAAGGTTAGATAGCACTGCTATAAAAGACACAGCGGGATCGATCTGAGCTGTTCATCATAATGATGACAAACGAGGATGAGGATGCAGAAGGGCACTGGGAGGCCGAGCCCTAAGCTGATCTATCTCTTCCAGTAAATAGTCAAAGCTTTGTGTTCCACCATGCCGAACTTCTGAAGAGCTTCAGATTGGCTTCCAAAAAGTGGTGCAGTAAGATAAGAAGTGTAATGATTTATATGTGTGGTTTGATGGCACAATCATTTTTCTTCTAGTAGAGTCACTCATCCTCTGTTTGTCTGTGATTCATTCATATTTCCTCTCTGTTCTGTGAAGAACTGTCATGGCTTGGTTGGGTTTACTTATAAAATATAAGAGAAGACAACAGGTCAAATCTTGAAAATACTCTCTAATCAATAAGTAAATGTATTATTATTTTTTTAAATTATGTTAAATGTGACACTACTGCTAATGTAGATTGTAATGTAAGAAAAAAAAAATCAGATACTGAAAATGGTTTCAATTATAGACATATAACAGACCACTCTTAATAGTTATTGATTAATTTATAGTTTAAAAAATATTAATTCCTATGTCTAATAAAATAATACGTCTGCAGAAGTTATAATTGTCTGAAGGAACAGTCACTCCTAATATTGTTTTTTGGGTGGTAGAAGTAGTAGGACTAGGTAGAAAATTGTTTGACTTGATGCTTGTATGCAGACTGAGTGGACAGTGGCCGTTGCTGTGTGTGTGGACATGAGAGGGGCCACAAAGTGCCCTGAGCCTTGAACTACCACACAGCTGCAGGAGGCCTGAGGCGAAGAGTAGCTGAGAGTCAGTTAAAGGCCTGCCTCCTACGGGCTCTTGAGTCCTGACTCCTCTCACTCTCTTTGCTCTGCTAGATGTGTTTGATGAGCACAGACCCCAGAGAGGAAACACACTCTCTGCAGCTTGTCTTCATTTGATTTCAGAAGAAAGTCTAACACTGCCACATAGAGTAAGTGAGAGAGCTTTTGTTGTCTAGAACTCAATGAGTCATGGAGCACAGACTGCAGCTCAGTCATCATCATGGCTAGCAGGAAGAGCAGTGTTGATATGAATGGGTCAACTATGTATTCCTTAATATTGGATTTTGAGGCTGTGATCATTGATCAAAAGCCCCAGCGAAAGTTAGCTCAGACCCCATGACAACATGCTCTTCATGAAGAGGCATGCAGTGTCCACAGGGTGAGCTAAAGTTGAGCAAAATAATCTAATTTGTACATGTTACTCCAATTCCCAATCAGTCAGGATAAGTTTGGTGTTTGAGGTTTGCTTGTGGAATCTTTACCTGGAGTTACAAGGCTAATGTAGCTTACAATATATATGTACAAAAAACATTTTTTAGCTTAAATAATAACATCAAGTGTATTGCACTTTTTTCAATGTTAATTTTTGGTAGGAAACAAGGGGCCAAACCATACTGTCCAGTCAAAGAAAAGTAACCATGTGATATGTAGACTATTGGTAGTCAGGGGAAGGTGAAAGAAGAAACTTGATAAGGAAAACACAAGAGGAAGTATATTATCAGAAATAACATAACAGCTGTCACAACCATGATGTTATTTGTGATAACGCTCAACCTCAAATTGCTTTTATACAAAAGAGCCATGAAGCTGCAGCAATTATTTTACTAGATTTACCTGAATGTAATTTTGTTCACTCAGTGTAAAACGTTTTTTTTTTTGTGTGTCTAGTTTGTTGAATTGCAGTCTATTAGTTTCTGGGTAACTCCAGCTTACATCATGTTAAGTGTATCAAAAAGTTTACTTGGGGGAGTGACAGGTTTGGACATTGATGCAGGCTTGCTGCCACAGTCTTCTTCAAAATATGACATAAAACACTGCAATGAGAACCTTTAAAATGTTATTAGTAAATAGTAATAATAATAATAATAATAATAAATAATAAATAAATAAATTCCTATCTAATTTAGAAAATTACGGTAAGATGCAGTGTAAAGCAAGTTGTTACTTAACAACTAGTGCTCAACAGAATTATACCTTTTTGTGCAAAAAAGAAACAGCAGGGGTAGAATATTCTTCAGCTAATCAGTGGTGGTATGATCCTATAACTGCTGTAAAATTCTAGACACATAACAGAGTGTGAATACAAGGGGTAGCCAGATAGCTGTCAGTCGGCTTTTAGATGGAAAACAACAGCAGCATCTCATGGCTGCTTGTGGAAAACTTTATCAGACAATGTATGGTATTTGTTTATTTTGTTAAAATGTTTGATATGCAATCTGTTTTACAGATTTTAAACTTCTATGTTTAATTTACAAAACACACATATAAGCAAGTCTTAAGAACTCACTTAAGAACTCAGTCCATTTTGCACAATGCTAATTAGGTATAACATAAGCTTCCAATTACTTGTAGCTCCTATGTTATGTTAAACCAAACCTGTATTGTCTAACTGACAACTTATGGGATAGTGGAAAAATTAATTTGAAATATTTAAACATGTAGTCTGTGTAGATGCTGCACAGGTGTTGCTGGGCACATGTATGTGTATGTAGGTGAGTTTGAAAGCTTTAGCTGACTGAGTTGGTGCACTGGGGGCTAGACAATGTCTTTGTCATGCATGGGGTGGCGTGCCAGCGCCACATTAGAGAAGTCTTTCATGTCCGCATCTCTGTTGCCTCCTCCTCTGCTCTCTTCCTCTGTTGTGGTCTGCAGGCTGCTCAACACCCAACTTCTGAGGCGTGAATAGTGTGTGTGTGTGTGTGTCTGCGTTGCCTCACAAAACAGAGGCATACAGTATGTGTGCTTATGTGTATGGCGGATAGTCTGAATCTCTACTCTCTTTTGCCATCTCTCACGCCCCCACATGGAAATACCCCTCAGACACGTTCGGCCCTGTTTTCATCCATATTGACGGGGCCTGGTGAGGAACACCAGCACCCCCGTATTCTCCTTGCACATTAGAGGGAAGTCTCCCCACTTGTCAGATGAGGAGGAATTTTTTTGATTGCATAATGAGCTCCATATCCCAAATAGGAGGCCCAGAACTGCACAGCTTGGCCCAATAAACGGCTGGATGAAAGACTGCGTCGCATCCTCCTGCCGTTTAATGGATGGGATCTCGTCTTGTGCATATTTTTTTTTCCCTCTGTCCATGCCGCTTTCACACCATACCTTTTGCCTTTTCTAAAAACACTCAGTGTCAACATCTATCTATCAGCGAGAGGACAGATGCTGGCACAGACTCTGGCCCTGCTCCTGGATGCCTTCCAACTCACACAGACAAACCTCAACTTTAATATTTCCAAACGGTGCATGTTCCCATTCCACCTCTGCTTTAACAGGAAATTTGAAGGGCAAAATCTTTGATCTCTTGGTACCAGTCAAAAAATTCTTCAATCGTTCAATATAAGTGCCAGTTTGAAAGAGCGAAGGCATTCGTCCCTCAGGACCGCCGCAGACGCCTGTTTAGATTAAGCAGCTCCACATGCATCGCTACTGTACAGTGCGACGTGCAGTGCAATCTTTGAGATCAGGTATATGATCTACTCCCGGTGTGATGATTTCTTCACTTTACATAATGAAACAGTGTACTTGGACCTCAGTTGGTGATCCAGAGGCAAAGCAAGATTACCGAGAGCGGTAATTGACACACTCACACACTGATCCTGGTCTTGTTATTAATCTGTAACAAATTGCACTGTGGTATACTTCTGACAGAGTTTACATACAATATGCAATATTAATACTTTAGGAATACATTTACACAATTTTAAACTTACCCTTGACATCTGCAATCGGCCAATGTGTCCAAATGTTCTTCTTAATCTTCTTAGTCCAAAACATCGTAATCTTAGAAAAGGTGTGATGTTAATATTGCTAGCAAACGGTAGTCTGGCAATTTTGGACATGGTACGTGGTAGGACATGGTATAGAATTAAAAGAAAATTACAGACCCTCAACATGTATTTACAGTTTGGATGAGGAAAAGCTTTTCGTGACTGATTTCTAGTTTTTGTTAGCAATTGTAGCATTGTTGCTCCATCGCTAATTTTGAGAAGCGAAAGCTGGTCTGCAGATATTCTTCAAATCCTTAGAATTTTCCAAGTAATTCACAGAACGTTACTCAGTAATAAATCTCAAGAATACTGTGTTCAGTTCTTCAGTAATATTAACTGTATATATTATATTGGGCTTATTGTTGGGCTTTGAGCCTAGTTTTGCATTGTTCTTAGTCTGTCTCTGTATTTTGTATTGTTTTTAAATATGTGTAGTCTATGTCCTAGTCACTTGTATTATTATTATGAGGTGAGATAGCGTCTTGTGTGTTAAACTGAGGCCCGGAGACACATTATGTTTGTTCAGCTGCATATGGAAGGGATGAGTATTTCTTGACTCTTGTCTTCTCATAACAATTAGAGCAGCCACAGTGTCTTGTCTTGACGTATGAATAATATGCTGTGAGCTGAGCTATAGATCTCCGTCCGGCGAGGGCTGAGCATAGCTGCCGTGGAGAACAGCGTGACACAGGGAGGATTCGAATTGACTTGAGCAGCATGAGGAAGCTGAGGGAAGATTGAATGGCTGCGAGAAGCGGAAGATGTCATTACAGTGCCTCGTAGGCCCAGAGTTTCATCAAACTGGCAGGCAGGGAGGATAGAGCTTAATACGCTGCCCCACAGAGCTGGCTGGTATTACACGGCAGGTGGAAGAGAAAGTATCTCATGACTGGGATTAAACGGCCACTGGATAGAGTAGAAGGACTACGTTAAAGCTGCCCCTTCTCATTTCTCCTTCCCTCTTCCATCTCAGAGGGCTCTCACTAATACCCAGACACCCTGTTGGGTTGCTAGTTCAACATCGCCTTAAATAGCGTGGAGAGATCGACTTCTTTTAAATCAAACTGTTATGGTATTATGATTTTATTTAATTTACAGCTCGTCTCAGAGGTTTCCTGTCGATTGGAGTGTGTGTGGTTCACCCCTGTGAATGTCAAGCAAATAGACAGTGTTGATGTTTTGCAGAAGCTGATCTGGGGTCATGAAAATATGCTTGGCTCTAAGGTTGGACGAGAAGCCGCAGGGACCCGCGGGCTCATGACATGCCTCTCTCGCCTTGTTTGCTAACCTATGGTCTCTCAACCACGATCATGAATCAAGACTGTCTTGCTTTGTCCCAGTCTCTGTGGTCAGGCTGACCACTTCACGCTGCGCGGCCTCTCAGCTTTCCCTCGTCCCTCCTGGAGCACATCATCCTTTCCCAAACCTGGTCAAATCAGGTCAAGTACTGCTTCACTGAAAAAAAATGATGCGTCGAATTTACTTCATTCAAAAGTGTACATTTCACTTCCATCTGAACAGATTACATCAACACAGTTATTACTGAAAGAAAGTAAGCTAAAGGAACAAGTCATACTGATGGAGGATATTTTATTTATGTTGCAGTTAAGTAAATGTATTGCTGTCTGCACAGGCTTCAACACCGGTCTTTTCTCTTCTCCCTTCCGCAGTTGCCAACTCTGACACCAGCCTTGCAGTACACAGCTCTCTTGGCCTAGAGGTGTCCTGTACCCTGTTTTTTCTGTCAGGCCCTGAAGGGACAGCCGCACAGACCCAGAATGGAGAGAATGAGTCGCGGTGCCTATGCAAAGAGCATCACCTCAGAGCCCAGCAAGGGAACAAGAGAAAAACAGATGGAGAAAGAAAGTGAGAGACAGACAGAGAGAGAGCAAGAGAGAGAGAGAGAGAGTGGTGGGGTGGCGGTATAGTGTGGTGTGGTCTGGGCTGGCTGGCTGGCTGCCTGTCTGGGCCTGGGAACTCCTTGGTTCCCCGCTGGTCTCTGGCTTGCAGGCACAGTCACATTCAGCAGCTAAACCACACTCACTCTGGACCAGACTTCACTCACGTCACTGATCCACATTCACCCGCAGCACCTCTGGAGAAGTAACTGCCTGAGCACTGATACTGGCGTATTAAAGTTGCAGTCAAGATTTAAACTAAGCCCAGTAAAGGCTACCTCGACTCTAAACTGTCGTTCAAAGATTTTGGGACAGCTAGACTTTGCTGGTTTCCTTTGAGAAATTACATAATTTTCACATAAAAAAACATTTGTGACAATATTTGTGACAGCCTTGGGAATAATGGTATACGCCAAATTGATATTTATTTACCGGTTCTCATGATCATCCTAATCGGAAATGTTGGGGCAATCCATCATCAGACAATCCATGTGAAATTAAAGAAAGGCCTCCTCACTGACCATTTCATTTTTGTTGAATACTTTTAGCAAGTAATTTCATGGATGGATACTGTGTAAGCCTTAGGCGTTAATCTTCATTAGTTTATAGTAAATAATAACTTATCAACTATAATGTGGAATATGATTGGAAATGTTTAAAATCAAATCGTTTACGTTTATTTACGTTTACATATACCTTTCAGATACATATTGATAATTTCAGAAAAAGTAAAAGTAATACCATTGGAACTATTGTGATATGGTAGGAAAGATCATGCCGGTTAACAAACGTTTAACGTTTAAAATATTAAATTAGTATCTTGTAGTTCAAAATTAAAAGTATAAAATGTTGCACTTTTCCCAGAGTAATTAATTTAAGGCAAAAAATCAGTCAATTGCTACTCATTACAAATCCGTATGATTTTAACCATAGCTGGAAAAACAAAAGTTGGGATTAGAAACCTTTAAATAAATATTTCGTTGAAACTTACTGTGCTCTTCATAACAAATACACTGTTTGCCGTTAACATCAAGACAAATCAGTTTTTAAAAGAAAACATTGTGTCCTCTGGCATTTGACAAGCAGTTTATCGCCTGTCTGAACGCAGAGAATGCTCTTGTCTGGTGCTGTTTTGGTCTAATTGCATGATGTAAAGAAAAAGATGAGCATATAAAAAATATTATTGCATGAGATAAAACCATAAATGTTCCAAATACACCAGATCTATTATAACAGTGAACATAAGACAGTAGTGTTTGAGGAAACATTCTTGTGGTGCCGAAATCATTGTTGAGGAAGCCCTGGGGCACTGTGCTCCATCTCAGCTGGTGTGAACACAAACACACTGGTGTTGAATGTGTGAGTTGTGTCACGTCTACTGCGATGGGATCACTTCCTCCTTAGAACTGGACGGCCACTGTCAGTCTGACCCTTGCCTGTTAACCTCTGGCACCCTGAGGTCAACAAGAAAACAATCCCACAGGGCCCAGTGTGTGTGTTAGCGTGCGGCTGCTTGTATGCTCTCATCCACAGGTGTCTGCTGGGTGTTAAGCATCTTGGAGGCCCTTTGCCATCTGTAGGCGTGGGTCATTGGGGGGCGGGGCAGGTTAGGAACACATGCCCAGTGTGGAGTCCAGAGGCAGGTGCCTGTGGGAGCGGATCACCAGGCGAGTTCTTTGACTGGGGTGACTGGGTTAATTGAGGGAGTAAGTCCTCGAGGCTTGGGGGTCTGGTGCAGCTGACGGGGGATCAGGAGAGAGCAGAGCGAGAGGCACGCCACTCAGCAGCCCTGCTTCCTGTAGGGTATCTGTATCTGTAGTATTCTCCTCCCAGCGGACATCTTGATTTACTCACGTACACATATACAAGCATGCGCGCACACACACGTGGAGCACACATGTTCCTTAGAACCTGGGAGATTTTTAAAGCACTGTGTTGTTTGTCTTTGGCTCACGCTTGTGAAAACGCAGCTGTGCCTGGCGAGAAAACAAGAAGCCATGCAGATTCGAAACAAGTCCAGCCTGCAACTATAATGGAAGGCCGTGATCTCCGTGCAGCTAGATTAGTGACGAGTCTGGCATGTATGTGGATCAGGTACAGATGATCTGTTAGCCATTAGTGTGAGTGCAGGCAGGCCTGGGTCACTCCGGGGGGGCTGAGGTGCAGTTTTGGCAGATGGCACACATGCCAATGAACGTGATCTTTCTGTCTTTTCTTACAGAAGAAGAAGAGGAGGATGAAGATAATACAGAACCCAAAGTAGGATTGGAGTCTGACCAGAAAGATGATGAGGAAATCAAGGACACAAAGGAAGGTAAAATGGAATGTGTATGTGGAGTTTCTTGGTCAACATAGACTGCTCAGCAGCATCCACCTGGTATAAATTTAGTCCATTTGACTCCTGCATGTTAGATGGTTATACCGAACAACATCTGTCCAATTTAGAGTTTGTGGTGGAGACATCTCTTTAAAATACCAAACCTGACATTGCACAGCATATTTTCTGTTTTATGAATTATAGCATGAGTAGTAATTCTAAAAGCTGTCGTGTGAACATCCCGTATAACATGTCACATTGCAAACCTACTTAAGTGTTTTTTTCCCACATTTCCAGAAAAGGAAACTGGCTGCACACAGTTGCCCCTTAATTGGACATAATTATTTTTTAACTGTGAACCATTAAAGTAACTGCCACATTTTCAAGATAAGAAAATATCACCCTGTTGAAATTGTGTGGCTGAAGCTGAGGTAAAGGTACAAGAATAAAGCTCAAAGAAGTTAAAGTCATAGACGTGCATACACTATATGCACTGTAAAGTCATAAAAATGCATACACTGGATACAACATCTTATCAAGTGTCAAACTGCATCAAACTGGCCTAAAAAGAAAGGTGCATGTGTGAGTTACTCAAAGAAGATGAAAATTAAATTGTGTTCTAATGAGACCAAGATTCATGGTGGTGTGTGTCTCAAACCTGTCTCAAGTAGAATAATTCCTACAGTGAAGCATGGTGGTGGTAGTATCATTCTATTTTATGGTAGTATCTTGCTAAGATTTTTGTCAGAAAGGATGGGGCATCTTATTAACACTCAAGGAGGAATGGGCAGAGCATAGTACAGAGAAGTACTGCAAGAGAACCTGCTTTAGACTTTTGACTGATATACCTACCCCTGGGGTGTTGTAACCATCTGCCAGAGATGTTCACAAGTCATTTGTACCATGTCCAAGTCAAGTCTCAAGTGTTTGTGCTCAAGTCCAAGTCAAGTCTCAAGTCTTTCAGTGGCAATGTCAAGTCAAATCTCAAGTCTTTGTGCTCGAGTCCAAGTCAAGTCTTAAGTCTTTGAGTGGCAATATTTACAAATGGCGACTCTAAATGTGGGATTTTGGAGCTTGAAATGTCTGGACGAATTGGCGGTGGCGGGGGGCGGGGACGTCTCATGTCTACTTATTGTATGATTACATGTTATAAACTAAATGTTGATTTATTTAGTATTTCAGTTATTTTGCAAATAACATTGGATATCTAAAATATCAATGTTATAAAAATGTAATTATAAGTAATGTATAAATAATGTACTGTGTTGATATATGAACACATTCATTAATCTGGACTCATCACAAAAGTTAATTTTATTATCTTTTCTCCTAGTTCTTCCAAATTATTTGAAACCTGGAAAGTTAACAATGATCAACCCCGCGACTGTTAGAGCTTGGTTGATCCTTTTATCATACTTCAATCTACTGGGAAAAGGCTATAGATACCACAAGAAAAACATGTGATGTAATAATATTCTTGGGGTTTTTAAATAATTTAACCCCGTTGTTCCACCCCAAACCTAATAATTACATGAGTATTACTGTAGAACTATAGAACAAATATGATTATATTAAAGCAAAAATGCAAGACGTTTTTAGATTCCCAGAATTTAGATAAGGTATAGAAGGTCACAGAACAAACCTATGAAGAAGGTAACAGAAAGAACATGCTCTTTTTACACGCTTGTGGGAAAAATGGTGTTGCATGTGAAATAAATGTAATTAGGCCTATATGTTACAAATATTTTTCCACATATAATTACATTTGTTTCATGTGTATTATTTTTGTATTCGTCACATGTGAAAGGACTTTGTACTTTTACCTGCAACTAATGTTTGATATTACTAAAAACATTCCAGATTTCAATGATGATTCCAGCTCCTTGGACAGATTTTTATACATCATGCCAGCTTGAGCGACTCGAGTGAGGAATCTCTCAGTCACCCTACAGGCTTGTTGAAGCGTTGCGTGGCTGCTCGCGTGTGACTCCCGTCGCCATATCAGATGCCAATCTCTCTCCGAGCCGGGGGTCCCGCTTATCAGCTCCACGGCATTGTGGGTCAGGCCCGATTCAAAATTAATGTCACTTGACCCCGGCGAGTGGACTTCAAAGGGCCCGGAGAGTGCATTCTTTGTGCGTGTGTGTGGAGTAAATAAGTGTAGCGGAGTAGGGAGAGGCCTTGTCGGGGCTGGGCCGCGAAAGCACACGGCCGCTTTGACCACGCCGAGACTTTGATCAGGCTTTTGTCTTCCTTATGAGTCGTCAAAAAAAAAAAAAGAAGTCCACACGAATCAAGTGGTCCAAGATCAAAGTGAAGGGCCCCTAATAGTCTGGGGGAAAATGGAGGAACCCAGTAACATCAAAAAAGGAAAAAGTGAGCATGCGGTCATTATATGAAGAAAAGGACCAAGGGGCTTTATGTGTTTGCTGATATGTTTATTTGTTTATTCACTTATCTGTGGGTGTTTGTATACTTTCTTTGTAGTCTTTTTTTCTTCAGCATCTCATCTCTATAATTGCCATAATTGTGTTCGTGAAGCAGAAGAGCCACAGGAAAAAGCGCAGGAGTGACTTGTTTGGATTTTAGTTGTTAGCCCTCTGCGTAATCTGATTTTATGTATTGGCTGCTCTTGCCAATGGTCCATTGCTATGACTTCTGTGGTTTAGATCAGTTTATTTTGTATTCTGTGACAGAAGGTAGCTACAAACACCATATCCTAAATCTGTGGCCCATTCTTGTGTGTGTATTTGAGTGTGTGTGTGTGTTGTCTATTCTTTGTTTATTTACACTGTGGCTCTGTATATTTTTGCCTGTATATATTTGTTCGTTAGGCCACCCACGGGAGCTGACAGAGGAGGAGAAGCAACAGATCTTGCACTCTGAAGAGTTTGTGATCTTTTTTGACCGCAGTATTCGTGTGATGGAGCGAGCACTTGCTGAAGACTCCAACATCTTTTTCGATTACAGCGGCCGAGACCTTGAGGATAAAGAGGGGTGAGGGTGGCTGCACACACGTGTCCTTGCAAGATGGTGTGTGAATGTGTTTGGGTTTCAGGACAAACAACGGTTCTGACTTTGTACAAAAGCTCTTTTTTCAAAGGGATATGGGGAAAACATTGCTTTTTTGTTAATTGAGTTTAAGATTAGGGTTAGGTGTAGGGTTAGGCTCAGAAAATTCTTATTACATTAGACTTACTTACATGTATTTCATATGAAGGACATAATTGTATTACATGTAGGTAATTTGCATATGGGGTATACTATCTTGTCCTGATGTAAAAAAACAAAAAAAAAGTGTGTGTGTACGCGTGCGTGCCTTTTTGTGCATGTGTGTGCATGACTCATGCGTTTGGACCTTAATATGATGCTCCTTTGTTCTTCAAAGAAATGCTCTCAAACCATCTCATTCATTCATAGCCTCTTATTCAGGATGATTATTCCAAACATGCACTCTGAAAATGTGCCTGTACACAGTATACCACATTACACAATGAACATTAAGGGCACTTCTAATACCAGGTTATTATGCCGTGTGCCAGTGTGCAGTTTTTAGAGTGCATTTTTTTGTTGCTTCAGAATATAATTATCAATTCAAACTTTTTAAATGTAAGATATTTCCCCCCCACACCCCTTTTATCTGTCTCTCTCTATCTCTCTCTGCCTCAGAGACTTGCAGGGGGGCTCAATTCTGTCCTTCAGTCGTCTGTTCTATGATGAGCACTGGTCTAAGCATCGGGTCATCACCTGTCTGGACTGGTCCCCTCAGGTAAAGTCACCTCTCCCTCTGACCTCTCATACATGTCAACGCTTCTTCATTACACTTCATTTTCTCTCCTTTTTGCACACTTGACACACACCCTGGCTCTTCTTTTTTTGATACCTGTAACATCTCCAGTTTTTCATGTCTCTTCTATTTGTTCTCTCTCTCTTTCTCTCCAGTACCCAGAGCTATTGGTGGCTTCCTATAACAACAATGAAGATGCCCCTCATGAACCAGATGGTGTGGCCTTAGTGTGGAATATGAAATTCAAGAAGACCACACCTGAATACATCTACCACTGTCAGGTGAACATAGGACCTTTACTGCTATCCTGCTACACAGAGTGTGGACAGTAGAATTAAAGTCATGGCAATATTTTTTTTTTCCTTTCATTGAACAAAACTATACATGACAATAGCAACATCAAACTCAGATCATAGTAAGATATCTTCAAATACATTGCTTTAATTTGTATTACTCACAAATGTTTGTTAAAAAAAATAAAATTATGTCTTTTAGTTATTAGTGATAACGAGACTTACAGTGAGGAGGTACTGTTGTTTTTGGTAATTAACACATATATTTCACATATATACACATAATGCCTCAATTCAGCTATACAGTTATTTATTCCTATGCATAAACCAGTTTATATTGGATAAAAACAGTTGATGGGTGAAAAGGATTCATAATCTGTGTGTGTGTGTGTGTGTGTGTGTGGAATATATATGGAAGGATTTTGCCCATTAATTGGGAATGTTTCACAAAACAAGTAGCAATTGTGTTGAAGTTATGGGAGCTTCCTAAAGGACAGATAAGAGAAACTTAATCTAGAGACAAGATGGATGTTCCAAAACAAATAGACAGAAGAACTCAAGACCGGTTTCCTAAAGAAAAGGTGGAACTGCTTGCATGGTCTAGTCAGTCTCCTAACTCCTGAAGTTTATGGAGAATTTTGAAATTGTGAGTCCGTCAAAGGGACCCTTATTACCTTGAGAAATTAAAGACAGTTTGGCAAGAGGAATGGGCCAAAACCACAATTCTGCAAAAAGCTAATTACTCTTTACTGTAAACATCTCAAAGCTATAATTGGCAATAATTGTAGTACAACAGAGTACCAGTGTTACTCATTTATGCCTAAATATGTTTTTCTTATCAGTTTCATTTTTAAAAAATGTCATTGTTTATGCCTGTGGATAGATATTTTCATATTTATGTTCATGTTAATAAGTGCAAAATCTGAAAACAAAGTGTGTGAAGTGCATCTATACACTGGAAGTATGAAGAAAAAAAAACAACACTGAATACTTGTTTATAAATAGTTGTTTACATCACTGTAAGTGAATCTAACGGAAAACATAATGACTATAAAAAGCCACGGGAATGTTTTGCTTTAAATGATGACACCCATTTGAAAAATGAAAAGGAAGGTGAGGAATAAAAAGAATGTGCTAGGAGAGTGGAGCAGAGAGTGATATTCATTCTGAAACATGTCAACTTCAGTTGGAATGAAAAACGTCTTTCAGTTACAGAGGGAAAAAAATTATATGGGGTTGATTTTGACGCTAATTATAAAAGACTCCAGGCGAAGTGAGGGAGAGACGAGCGAGTAAGCAAGTCTGAAGGCGACAGCCTGGTGCGAGTCTCCTCCACTCCCGCGAGAGCCAGATATTATAGAGACGTTTCTGTAATAAAAAGATGTGGCCTACCACTTCCTAATTCAGCCAGCCACATATGTTTGCCCACCCACATGGACTGCCATCACATGTGCTGTTCCGTTTCCTACGCCCAACGTGTCACACGTGCACACACACTCACTCACACACACACACACACACACACACACGCACGCACGCACACACACACGCATAAGAATCTCCCACATGTGCAGACACACACACACATGCATGCACACACACTCCTGTAAGCACCAGCTTACTTTCAGGCACATAATTCTTTTGCCATCGTAAATTTGCCTTGTCTCATTTTCGGGCAGTAATTTTAATCCCTCACAGCAGCAATTTCCACAAAGTATCAGATCACTGCATTATGTAATGGGCATGATTGTATTATTTTTTTGTTCCAATTAACTTCAACCAGCTCTGACAGCTTTTTAGGGTCCTGCGAAACGTGTTGCTATTGCATTATCTGAGATTTAGGACCATCATAAGTTGGAGATTTACAGTTAAAGCAGCTAGATTTTTTCTTTCTGACATTTTTGACTGCGCTAAACACCTCGAAGGAAGTTTTAGTGTGGAGGTTTTATTGTGAGCCTCAGTGAGAGTGTGAATGATGATGGTCATAAAAGTCGGATCTATATATCTCCGCTGTCACTGGCTGGTGGGCCTGAAGGAATGGAGATGATGAAGGGGAGAAAAAAGAACCAACTATATGATTACCAAATGTATTAGTTGTTAGGTAATCTGCTGATTATTTTTTCAATTAATCGAGTAATAATAGGAATAGGAAAATGTTAGAGGAAATACTATAGTTGGTGAAATGTAGGTGTTTAAATGTAACTAGTAGCTAGACTGGGATATAATGAAAGAGTAAGTTAGCTTGTGAACTCTTGTTCGTTCTACAAATAACTGTGTTCAAAAGACGTAGTTATCATTTAAACTTAATTAGATTGATAACATGTGGAAGCACGTGTTTATACAGGTCTGATAAAGACATTTGCTTGTTGTCTTTTGTGATGCAAAGCATAATAATGGTCTGGTGAATTATGTCTGGTTTGCTTTTTGAGACAGAGTTTAAAACTGCCTTCAGGAGTTTTCAGGATAAAAATCATGAGAAACTTCTTAGAAGTTTTTCTTCAGTGGGGTATTTTTAGTTTAGGTTACTGGAGAACATGCAAACACTGCTTGGAAAGGTACATATACAGCAAATAGGTTTGTCTGCCAGGATCACTTTTTACTGTTAGAGTGCTTAATAAAAAAAAATGTATTTGCATTATATCATGCAGTTTTGAAGTAATGAATGTTAAATCATCAAGAAGCTAAAATGTATTCATTTACTGTTACAGTTTTAATCGAGTAGTAGAATGTAATGGAATAATGGAATAGTGTGGCCTGGGCTTTGGCCAGACCTCTTCTGTGGGCAGACAAAAGAGAGAAGGCAAGGGAGAAGACTGTGGAAAGGGAGATGAGCTCGATCTCCAGTCGTTCAGCACATGGCAGCAGCCCTGTTCTGCTGGCTGTGGATGAAAGGGCTCGGGGTGGTTTATGCAGATACTGCTTTTTCTCTCGTTAGGCAGGGATCAGATGGAGCTTAATGTGTGAGCATGTTCTGCTGTTTAACCCCCAAAACCACACTGCTCTCTCTCTCCCCCATGAAGTGAGTGGCTGCGAAAGCCGCACACTCATCTTCGGCCTCCCTTCAATCCCACTCTCCTCTTCACCTCTCCACCCACCGCGGCTTCCCTCGCTTTTGGCAAGCTCCCTCTGTGGAGTTCAGCCCTTTTTTTTTCAAAGTTTTTTTTTGTCGATCATTTTTCCAGATTTGTCCACAGCCGCTTTCATGTGCTGGATGCTTATGTTCCCTCCTTTACCACTGTCTCTCGCGCCGCAGTTTTGCTTTATACGGCCCTCCCCATCTCCCTTTTTTGTCCTCCCCTCGATGTTTTCCTCCTCTGTCTCCGTGTTGTAT
Organism: Brachyalestes nurse; assembly: GCA_037974405.1. Taxonomy (NCBI): domain Eukaryota; kingdom Metazoa; phylum Chordata; class Actinopteri; order Characiformes; family Alestidae; genus Brachyalestes; species Brachyalestes nurse. The sequence goes on along the minus strand of JBBPCY010000142.1, from coordinate 14,621,998 downwards.
CTACAGTGTTGCTATCCTGTACTTAGAAGCAGTGCTCAGTTGACTTTGGCACACTTCTGGACTGCTTTTGGGATGTGATGGAATTGTTTTGAATGAGTTTTGTTGGATTCAGGGCTGGCTGTGCCGTGCTCTGCCATGCTGTCTCGTGCTGTGTTGTGGTGTGATGGGTCTCTCTACCCTCTCCCTTCCACTCTGTTGGACACTTTGGTAACTTCACATGGCCTTCTCAAGTGAGCTGCCTCCAGCCACATCAAGAGCACACCCTAAAAACAACAACAGAGCCCCTGCAGATACTGTCAGCTCCGATCTCCCGCCACCGTGTTTTTATTGATATTGTTGCTGTATTTTCCCTGGGATGACTCTGGGTGAAGCCCTGCTGGATGCTGGCTGAGAGGGAGATGTATTCATAGGAGCTTGGAGAGCGGCCCACTCTGAATAATGGCGGCCGGATGGAGATGCTTTGGATCACAGAGGCCACTGTGGAAACGCTTCAAAACCACTCACAGCTCACTGAGAGGAAGGGCAGAGACCTTCATTCTGCCATGCATTTATTCTGACCCTATATAACCACAGATAGGCTTTTCTCCTGCTACTGTTTAACCCTTTGTGCTCCAAGCTTTTTCAGTTGTCAAGCTTAAGGCTAATTATTCATTTGTAAACACCATGAACTAGTTTTCTGGTTGTGGATTAAGTGTAGTTTTAGTCTGAGACCTCCAGTGTTTTCTTGGAGTTAAAATAGGAAAGGTGTTTGGATTAATAGGATGAGATTTATTTTTGCAGTTGATTTGCAGTGGTTTTTTGTTTGTTTGTGTTTATATCCTTTATGCAGACACTTTAGTGGTAGAAAACTGTAAAAATGCATAATTTTCAAAAGTGGTATTTACTTGACAAAAGTAATCTTAAAAATAGTAATTACTTCTCTCCAACTATAATTATATTTCTGTACAAAAAAGTTAGTTTTAAATACATTACAAGTTTTAAATACTCAATATTATTTAGTCCATTCTTATCCATGTAAGAAATTTAGTTGGTCAGTGGTGCAAAACATGTACACACAAACACACAATACTAAAATAAATCACTGCCACTACACTTAGCACGCACTAACACTCAATTTCAATAAGTTGACTTACCTTTAAAAAATCATGTGAACTCAAGTATCTTGTGTCAGTCAATGAAAGTTGCTTTAAAAATTAAGCTAATTTTAAGTTTGAGTGACTTTAGTAACTTTACTTCATTGATTCAAGGCAATGAGTTTGGGGTAAAGGTAACTTACTGAAACTTACAGTGAAGTATCTGACATGTAAGGCAAGTCACAAAAGATATTGGATGCTGCTGTAGTGGCTGTCTTCTCTGGTTGCAGAAGTTGCCCAGGCATACTCAGCACCATAGTGTGATCATGAATGCATACTTTTTTATATCAGAAACTTGTATTCCATGAGAAAAAGGACAAAGTACAACAGAAATATTTGGTACATGTCAGTGTATACTTTTCCTTTTGCTGTCATCCCTGTTGTGTCCAATTCCATCTGCTGTCTAGGACCTTCTCAAAGCGAGCAAAACTGTCCGTGTTGGAAGAGTATAGGCTACCACATGCTTCCTCTAATTTACATGAAGCGCCACAGTATCTTTTAGTACCATCACTAATACATCACTGGACTGTTCAGCATGCTTGAATGAGAATGCTAACTGACAATTTTGTTACGTCAGCTTACAGACATGTGTTAGCTAGCATCGTGCTGGAAGATGGGTAAAGAGATGGAAAGCGAGGGCCATTGTACCCATCCAGAAAGACTGAGGCCAATTGTGTTCTCTCAGTTTTGTTTTCTCAGACTACTGGCCACAGATGATTGTTAAACCTCACAACTTCTGCCATATAAATTATGTTTATTATGGCATGAGAAGAGCCCAACATTTATATGTATGTGTTTGTGTGTGTGGGTGTATGGGAAAAGATCATGTTGGGCTCTTTTTATTTCTAATAAGAAGAATGATAAGGTTGTGCGATTTGAAAGTAAATGTAATTTATAAGGCAGAAACAAAAAGATAAAAAAATTCGGCTCAGAAAAATGGTTCTGTCATGGCAAGGCAAGGCAAAGACTGCTCTCTCAGTTAAACAGAAGGGAGAAGCCACAGGTTTTGTCTTAGGTGATGTTCTTGATGTTCTCTCTATGTGTCTCTGTGTTAAAAAAAAATTCTCATAATTCATAATACCTGACTGATATTTGATCAAGACTGAGTGTTTTGTGCTCCTTTAATTGATCAGGAGACCTCGCCAGAAGACTTTCTCTCATTGTCCTGAAATAGAAAGAATGAGCTGAGAGAGAAGAGGACCCAGAGAATAAGAGAGCGAGTGTGAGAGAGACAGAGAGAGAGAGAATGAGTAAAAGAATGACTGCTCACATTCACTGGCTTCTTTTTCTTCCTCCTCTGAGAGGGAGATATGGTATTACACGGCCTGCGCCAGCGACCACAGAGTGACAAAATCCGTGGGGTGCCATTAGGGGAGGGAAAGAGGGAGAGAGCGAGGGATGCTGGTGGAAGATGGAGGAGTGCATCTGGAGCTGATAAGGTTTGCTGGGAACCATATGATTGTGGTGTTGCAGGAGGAGGCGGCGGATTGGCGCTGCTGAATGTACTGTCTGTTACACACTCATCCCTTCCCAGCCTCCCTCCCTAAAACAAAGAGGCAAGACAAAGGCAGGAGTGTTTCCCTCCGTGATCCCTCTCTCCACGCCATCTCTCATCATGGGTTAGCCGTGTGTATTATTCTATACAGAACACTTCCCATTAATATAACCTTGTCTGCCAAAAGCACTTAGGCCTGCTGAAGGGCATTAAAGTGTGGCTTCAAGATTAAAACACACTCGGTTGCCACTGGAAGGTGCAGACAATCTGAAGGGTTTTTTTTTCTTCTTCTTTTTGTGTCATGTGAATCCATCAGCAAGACAAAAATGTGCCGTGAGGTTGTGTTTTTACTGAACCTGTCAGTCTGAATATTGTCACAGGATCTGTCTTCACCGGAGTGGGCCCCCAACTGAGCTCGCAATGAGAAATGGACAATTTGAGGCAAATCTTTGAATTTTAATGACCAAGTTGGTAAAAAAGTGACACAAGTGAGACATCATCAAGACAGACTTTCGGGCCAGTTGGTGTGGGCATGTGTCTGCTTGAGTAGTCTGGTTGCAGACTTTTTAAAGGGTCCGTGTCATGGAAATGGAAATCCTTGTTTTGTCATGCTGTAAATAATGCATTTGCTTTACAGATTGTAGCAGTGATACTCAACCTACAACAGTTTAGCAACGTCCATTCGTGTTAACATTTGTGTTAAGGCTGTAAGGTGTGTTTCATCTTGGCCTGCTATTTCAGTAAGGTGCAATACAGGGCAACCAATGAGAAAAAAAGATCATTTACACATAGTTCTGTTGCAAGAGAGGATGGAAAATGGTCATGTAAACATGGGCGACTGTTTTTTTTTTGTATGTGACCTCACGTATAACCTCACTGTCAAAACAAAACCTTGTATCTCTTGTAAAACCAAAAACGGGCCAGTAGATTAAAAAAAACATTGTTGCATTAACGTACATTCTTTTCCTGCTAATTTTTGGAGGTTGTGTTCCAACAGTGATGGCGAGTGGACATCAGGGGTAAATGGCATACAGGGAAAATGTTGGATATGGGAAGATTTTACGAAGGCATCATATATGAGTTTACTGAACCTCTTCTAGTATGTTTACCATTTAATCTTTTTATCTGAGTCTTACGTGCTGATAACTTATTATTTGAAGTTAATTAAAATAAAACTCGGTTTCATTTTAACCTGGTTTCTTAATGCTGGTTTGTAAAAACCCCAATCCCTTTTTTACAGTGCAGCTACCAAAAAGACAAGATTCCACTCAATAGACAACCACATGTTTTCTGATGACATATGTGCAGGAAATAGACTATGATCTAAGGTCTAATTTCCTATTTGGCAGAATCAGCAAAGCAGTCCACTGGGACAAATTGAGCTAATTCCGGTAGCGCAGTAGCTGCATATGCACCACAATGTGCTGAGCCTAATGTTTATTGAGCTTTACAGTAAGTTTATGGGGTTAGTCACGTGGTTCACCTAGTTAAGATGAGGGGCCAGATTTGTGAGTTGGGCTCTCCATATGGTGTGAATATACAGTCTTTTCATCCTCCAGCATCTCTGCCATGTTTAGATTATGACTTTAAAGAGTGTTCATATGACTTGTCACATTTATCTGAGGAGTGAAGGATCTTTCTGGATTTATGTGGTGGCTGTAATGAATAAAGCATACATCATCTGTTTATGACTTAGAGATCGCTTCCTGACAGGTTATTTATCATAAGATCTGGAACAGTGATTGCAACTTCCAGCTAATGTCTGCTCTGTTAATGTCGCATATGGCCACCCGGGACGTGAGGAAAGATGCGAGTACGCAATGCAAAATGAAACTTGGGGAAAAATAACTTTTTCGCTAAATTATATCCAGCCCACTGTGGCCCATGTTTTAGACTGACATTGCTTGAAGACTCTCTGTTGGCTACATAGCTGTTATAATAGAGATTCTCTAATTTAAATAAATCCATTAAACTTTTGATAGTAATTAAAGGGCGATTAAAAAAAAATGATGTTAGTTTAATGTAGCATGTAAAAAATACCTGTAGTTTCAGAATGCACCATTTACTCAGGAGGCCTAATATAGAGATTAAGCCGCAAAACCAGCTGTTTTGAATTTATTGTTTTGTAAAGAACAAAATACAGTATATAGTTTTTTTATGCATTTTAGTTATAAATGATTAAAATATATATAATATAATTTACTAATAACATAAATAGTAATCCAAATATAAATTCAGCTAAATTTCCAGTTATTGGCTGCTGCCCCCCTGTTCTCCTGTTTTCGTTTCATTCTTCTAAAAGCCCTATGCTGCCCTAACGGACGGCCCAAATGGACTTTTCCAGATGAGAGAGAGAGAGAGTAAGAGAGATGGAGAAACAGAGAGAGACAGAAGGAGAGAGAGAGAGAGAGTAAGAGAGAGAGATTTAAATTCAGCACTAGACTTTACCAGAGAGAGAGACAGAGAGGGAGAGAGAGAGAGTAAGAGAGAAAGCGTGACAGAAAGAGAGACATAGAGAGAGAGAGAGATTTAAAGAAAAAATTACTGAATTCGAAACACTTTAATTTCATTTTAAATTCAGCTTAATACATTACTCTTAACAAAAATGTATATGGGGTGGACTGGCAACCTGTCTGTTCTGCCATGCTGAATTTAAATATCTCTCTCTCTCTCTTACTCTGTCTCTCTCTCTCTCTCTCTCTCTCTGGGAAAGTCCAGAACGGACGTTCTGATGAGCTGAATTTAAATCTCTATCTCTCTCTCTCTCTCTCTCTCTCTCTCTCTCTCTCTCTCTCTCTTCCTCTCTCTCTCTCTCTCTCTCTCTCTTTCTCTCTCTCTCTCTCTCTGTCTCTCTCTCTCTCTCTCGCTGTCTCTC
>JBBPCY010000142.1:14587065-14602348 GCA_037974405.1 Brachyalestes nurse | reverse complement strand
GGGTGTATTATTTTGGCTAGTTTAAAGATCTGAGCAACTTTGACCAGGGTCACAGCATCTCCAAAACGACAGGTCTTGTGGGCGTTCCCAGTATGCAGCGCTTAGTACCTACTAAAAGAGGTCCAAGGATGGACAATTAGTGAACCAGGGACAGAGTCATCGGTATCAAAGGCTCACTGATGTATGGGAACAAGAATGGCAGGATAGGAACCATAGCACCATGGGAAGAATGCATAGATGTATACATGTATAATGCACTTAACACACACTGGTGTGTGCGTTAAATACCGTTTATCATAGACTGATCATAACAATAAAACTATCTGCCTGATACTATGTAGGTCCCCTTCATGCCACCAAAACAGCTCTGATCTATTAAGGAATGGACTCCACAAAACCTCTGAAGGTGTGTTATGATATCTGACAACAAGATGTTAGCAACAGATCTTTCCAGTAAGTCCAGTAATTTGGGAGGTGGATTCGCCTTGGTTGTCCAGGGCATCCTACAGATGCTTGATCAGATTGAGATATGGGTCATCTGCATGCTGTAAAAATTCTGATGCATACCTACCCATTGTAGGCGCTTTTGGAGGTAGAAACATCAGACTGATGACATTTGTCATAACTTTACAGGCATTTTTATAATGGCTCTACTGCTTAAATGCTTGAAATGTTATCTAAACAAATATTTATAACATAACTTATGGATGTATGTATTTCCAAAATGAAACTGTTTAATTAGTACTGTCTCCCTGTAAAGCCAATTTACTCAAATTCAAGGAGCTAACACAGCATAGTTTCATACGCGGTTCAAGGTTAATTAGCGTTACAACATTGTTCATTGTTTAACCTGCATCATTTGACTCATGCATGCACATGACTTTCTCGAGGCAGGTGGTGCATGATACAAAGACACTCGCAGACAGCGGGATGTAGCCTATTTACTAACGTTAAGTAAAAAAAAAGATCTATTATATCAATTTCTATTCAAGCACATTTAATTAAAACATAAATTCAAGCACATTTAATGGCTTATGTCTATTTCTGTCTATTTACAAAACTGTGAGGGCCTTGATTTTTTTTTCAAATTCACAAAGGTTGTCAATGAGTAGGAACAGGGAAATGTGGAACATCTTCAGACCTGAAAAGCATTGACTTAAAAGACCTAAAAGGAGAGTGGACCTTCATTAAGTTGCAGAGAAAATTGCCAAGCGTGTATCAAATGGAAATCAAGGCAAAATGGAATATAAATATTGAAATATATAGACATACAAGGACAATAGACATACAATATATAGACATACAAAAGGCTGGTGAAAATGATCCTTAATGTCTATTAATTCTTCAGAAAAGAAAGAAAATACATACAGTTCACATGAGCAAAACCCCACAAATCACAAAATAAATTTAATTCTGTAAAATATATAAATTATTGAAATTCTGTTTTAGTACTTTTCACAACCCCCCTTTTATCAATATCTACAGCTGGTGGCCTAGTAGTTTGGGAGATTGTTCCGAGATCAGGTTGTGGGTTTGAATCCCTGGAATACCTTTTCCCTGATTTGTGCAACCCAGCACACCTTTTACCTTATGGAAAGCTCCTTAATCTTTCCAGGCCTGATGGATGGCTAAGTAGTTTGGACTCAGTGTCACTTCAGTTTTACAAACCAGTGAAACAGGAAATAATTGATGTCAGTTCCTAAACTTAAAATTAGTTAAATATGTGTGGGGTAATTTACATTCGCTTAATTCAAATTTCTTGGGGTGCCCATCATTGTGATGTGTGATTGTCTTTTAAAAAATATTTTTTCATTAAAGGGTTGCTTTATTCTTAGACTAAACTTAATTCTTTTTTCAGTTAACATAATGTAAAGCTATCTGATAATGTAACTTTTTATAAGCTCTTTTGCCTGGAGCTGGAGTGCCAACAATTCTGAAGGGCACTATTTTAATATCAATAAATATAAATAAATAAAACATAACAGTGCATGTCTGATATCTTATTAACTGATTGTGAGGTGATTCAAAGTCAAATTCTAGACAGTCCTTTAACTTTAAACATATTTGTTAACAGTGTTAGGTAAGTTACTTCAAAACTGTAATGCATTATTTATTACTTTTTACTGTCATGTAAGGCATTACACTACTATTGCATTACTTTTAAGTTACTCTCAGCAAAATAACTGGAAATATGGATTTGGCAATCTAAATGTAGCTCATGATGCTCAGTTAGCTCATTACACAGCCAGTGGAAGGTGATGTGGTATCTGACTGAGCTGGGCTTATGGTTAAAAACAGTACTATCCAATGTTAGATCAGTGGCAGGTTCACTCATCTCTCTGTTCTGTCTGACTACAAGAAATGAAACATTTTGCACGGACGTTTCTCCTCTGCTGATCTTGCGGTGATTGTGGCGAATCTGTATGAAAAAAATATGTACATATGTACTTACTTCATTCCGGGCTACAAATGCATCGTAACGCGAGTTACAGTAAAATATTACCAGATTTTTTTTCTGTAATGCCTTATATTACTGCTTTACAACAAAAAGCAATGCATTACAGTAATTTGTTACTTTTGTAACGCGTTACTCCCAACACTGTTCGTTAACTGCTTCATCCCACTGGCTGTGACTTACTAGCTTGTTAAATATAACACTTGTATGGTGATCTACATTATCAATTAGATTAGCTTTTTGTAGCTCAGATGCCCTCAGAATACTGGGTATTTTTTTAGTACATTTTAAGTAAGTAACATGCAAATTTAGAAAATCTCAGTTGTGAGAAATGTCTTTTGACTGGTAGTGTGTGTATATATTTATTTATATATGTGTGTGTGTGTGTGTGTGTGTGTATATGATGTTTAGACTGAAACCAGTTACATGCTTGGCAAATATATATTTTTTAATGAATCACATTTCATTGTCAAAAATAAAAATCACACACACACATTGTCTGCTGTCTGACCGCCAACAGTTCTTTATTGTTGGCTTATAAAGAAATTCACCCATAATGCCATTAACAGTCTGTGGAAATGCCTGGTTCCAATTTAGGCAAAGAGAAACATGCAGCCAGTTTAACCTTGCAGTTGACTTTTGGAGGAAGCTGCTCACTAATAGCGTTCAGTCTGTGGTTAGCTCCTTTCAAAGCATGGAAGCTTTTGTATTAGCTGCAGAAGCTTCCATACTCCCTCATGACATGTGTCGGGCTCGTCTTAGCTGTCACATGTAATAGACTGCAGATTCCCTCTCTCGCGCACACTCACACATATACACATACAAATACACACACACACACTCTTATTATCAGCCTTAACCTCTTTACCTCTCCTCTTTATCTCTGTATGCTATCTGATCCCTCTTGGGGTTACTTTGCACATGAACTTGCTACATTCGTCCAGAAAACATTCCATATACACAAATCAGCCATAACAATTAAACTGCTGACCAGTAGCATAATCTCATAAAAATGGTGCATGTCAATAGGATATATAAGCATTACGTGAACAGTCAGGTCTTGACTGCAAGCCTAAGCATCTGATCGACTTTGACAAGGCCCAAATAGTGATGGTTAGATGACTGGATCAGAAGATCTATACATGCAGTGGTCAGTACCTACAAAAGTGCTCCAAGGAAGGACACTAGTTAAACGGTGACAAGGTTATGGGCACCCTAAGCTCCCGATGGCAACGAAGGCTAGCTACTGTAACATAAATTGCTGAAAAAAGGTTATGGCTATGATACAAAGGTGAAGGCAGCCCAGTTGACCTGTACTGTCTACCTAAACATGTTATGGCTGATGGGTGTAAAATTTTCATATATAAATGAAAATTTCTAAGATTTCTCTGTTACAGGAAAAAAAAGGCTAAGTCTTTGAGCTTGGGTGTATAAAATGTATAAATATGTAAAATGTTCCAATTGTAAACCAAATATACATGCAACCACACACACTGGTTAAATTCTGTATTCTGCACCAATTTTAATAGGTTGCCTGCTTTTGGTTTTTTTTTTCTCTATAGAAAATCTGGAGATCTCATGCAGAAGCAACTTTTAGGATTACATTTATTTATTAAGCATGATTGCGTGTCTGTAAATCAGTGCTTGTGCTGTGTGGTGTATACAGGTTCCCACAGCCAGTGTGACCATTGAGGGAGCCCCAGCTCTGAACCGGGTGCGCTGGGCCTCCGGAGGCAAGGAGGTGGCGGTGGGAGACTCAGAGGGCCGTGTGTGGATCTATGATGTTGGAGAGGTAAGCTGCACTGGGACACTTTGTATGAACTTCAGGTTGTGCGGGACGTCACTAATACCAAATACAAAATTATCTACAAATATAGTGAAGGTTAGACCATTAATCAGTGAGACATTGTTGTTAAAAAAATAATAATCAGTGTTGGCTACAAAACTGGTTTTGGTTATCAACCCAGTTCCTCATCATATAATGATTATGGAAAACTCAGACATTTTTATTGACAGTACCAAAAGAAATACATTTAATAATATTTCAATACGTTTCTCACTTATCCAACAAACAGTATTGTGGAACCTTGAGTCTCTGGCTGCCTGTGTAATTAGGGACACAGTTTGGGATAAAAGGAGATTAGAATAGGAATGAACTGCCTGTAAAATACACTCTTAGTCAACAAAATTAATAAAGTTAGTTCAATTCTTACTAAGTTCATTAGAATTAAAATTGCTGAAGACATGAATGTGAGCTCATTTATTTTTATAGACACACTGATTTTGATGTCGTTATGCAAAGTGTCACAGTTTCAGACATGTACAGTAAATTTCATTGTATTCTATCATGGTTTACCACAGATCAGCTTGAGTGAAGCTATTAGCTTTCGGGGTTTTCAGAGGAGCCGCTGGCAGTGCATTAAAGCATCTCTCTGTGTTCCCTGCATGGCAGGGCCTTCCATTAAAGTGCTTGCATGTTTACTAACCTCTCGGCCTGGCCGAGCTTGTTTGGGTTTCAGTACTTCTCTTCATCCCCTATTTTAAAACAGCCTCCACATGGCCTAACCACCGGCACAGAGCAGCGAGCCGCCACGACTCCTCTGCCTGCCGCGTTCTTTTTGGAATCTGGTTTTGCCTTGTGTGTGTGGCAAGGCTAATTTTAGCCCTGCATAGTGTGGTAATTGGAGAGTGTGCTGGTTGGGCGTGTGGTCTCTCTGGCTTGATGATAATGGTGGGTCATCAATAAAGTGAGTGAGGCTGAAGGGTTTTATGTTGGAACAGAGTGGGGGCTTATTTACCAGAAGCTTCCCATAAAGGCTGAAAAAAGCACACAACATGGTCTATACTGTTAGAGGACAGAATAGCAGGGACTCTTGTGAATTTTCAAGATACCACTTCTGACAACCGCTAACATCTCTCTGAGCCACATTTAGGACTGTGTTCTAAATATTTGCTTTAGATTCCAGTGATACATTTTCTCAAATACTGTGCATACAGAAGCTATTATGAATGATGATGCAAATTTACATCCGTTATGGTGATATACATGTTTTTAGGGCTTTTTTTAACATATTCTTATTTGACCAAAAATGACACTTTTTAATAGTGACAGCACCTCACACCCTAATGTTTTAAGTGGTACGTATATCATATATGACGTTTTGCTGTAAAAAAAATTATAGAGGTTAACGAATCATCTTCTGAAGGGCATCTAGACGGAGAATTTCTTTTTGTCTTTTTGCTGCCTTATTTTTCAGTGCCTGAAACAACTGATGCATGTGTGCAGTGTATACAGTAAAATACTGTGGCTCCATTTATAGCCAAAAGATTTTATTAATGAATTACGCTTCAAAACTTCTGAGTTATATTTTAGAAATATGGATCTAAATTGTTGAATTTATTTTACGAGTATTGTCATTTATGAACAATGAATTTCAACTTTAGCAAACAATAACATTACATAAAAGATTTCTGTCTTTAAAAGTCAGAATACTGGAAATAAAAACAAGCAATTTTTAAAAAACATTTTATTTGATCATTTGCCGCTTGCAAGGGTTGAAGGAAACAGCTCATTACACTTAAACCTACACAGAGACGCACAGTTCAAACCTTCATTTCCAGAAGCCCGTAATTTTAACTGTCACTTCTAAAAATAAATGTGTACATTCATACATGCATAGTGAATCAATTAATCAGTCAGTTAATCAAAACTGAGCTGATGAGTAACGCTACAGATGAGGACAGCCCAGGACATTTTACTCGATCTTGTGTGTGAACATTTTAGAACATCTTAAACACATATTTCCTGTGTTGGATGTGTGAGTATCTACAGTGCATTACCCAGAGTGTGCTGCTGTTTTTCTGTTGAGCATGCAGGGGTCATGTCCTAATGGTTTTCTCTGCAAACCTCCTGCAGTGCTATAAAAGGCCTTGATTTGATCTTTGGTTTAGACATAGCTGTCATCTCCTTCCACCTCTCTATTCCTGCTTAATTACAGCCTGCAGTCTCTCACTCTCTCTCTCACTCAGCCTGGGTGGCAGCCGGCCTGGCTCTTCTTGTGTGAATTTTACGGCAGAACGTGACGGCACAATCTTGCAATCTGCCTCATGATCCACCCGTCTCCTCTCACCATAAATATTCAGCATCCAAAGGCAAAACAACGGTTCTTGCTGTTCTTTTCCACACTCACAAAATGCGTTTTTTTTTCCTGCAGTGTAATATCACAAGTCATTGTAGTGAGTCATTTAGGTCTTTGTTGGATGGTTGAAGGGATTTGGTGTGGGTGTACTGAAAATTTCTCTCCCCTCCACAGCTGGCAGCGGCGCACACTGAGGACTGGGCACGCTTTGCCCGCACGCTGATGGAGATCCGCGCCAACCGGGCCGACGGTGAGGAGGAGGGGCCAGTGGAGCTGGCCTCATAGAGACAGTCTCAAAGCATCTGACCACCACTGACCTACATTAATATTCAACACAGCATAACTCACATACCAGCGAGCATGTGCATTAGAGCTATAACTTAGTCTGTCCTAAACTACAGAACCCAGTTTTGAGTCCGAATCTGACCTGACCAACTCAACCACCAACAGTGGAGGCAGAGTTAGCTCTCAAACACTTATAAGAGAATTACCATGGTCCTAAAAACCCTGTCAGAGACATCCCAATGTAGTAAAATGGCTAAATGTTTGGAAAAGTTAGGAAATTCTATATTTTACTGTCTCTGTTGAGATGTTACCAATTTGTACCATTTAATATCACAATTTTATCTTCATGATTAGTGTCCTGTCTAACCCTCAACTTGAGTCTGACTAACATTGAGTCTGACTAACAGAGAAATTACCTGTCCAAACCTGAACACGAAGGTTTAGGTCTGGCTGGGTTTGGACAAATATTTGATGCTGTAATGTGTATCTGCACTGTTCACTCCAGTTTTGTTCATCACTGATCCATTGTAGAGCATGCACATTGTGGTCAGCCGAAGCACTTTGCTTTATACTCCTGTTGTGCAAAAGTCTACTGTAAATTGCTCCTTTGTTTCAGCTGAAATGTGAGCAATCACATATCATTGTTTTAGCTACCTATTTAGTGTCTGTTTAACCGAAAAGCCTGATGTAGGCTTTTGACAATTGGTGTGAAGTGAAAATGTATGCTGCTACGGGAGTTCTTAATGCAGGCCGAAGAGGACAGGATCCTTTGCATGGTCTGATATTTACTGTGCTTGTGCTATGTGTGTGCGCGTGTGTGTATATATATACATATATATTTTTGTATTTACCTCCCGCATGAAGGACATTAATGGAGTGAGTCTTACAGGCATTATGTTATTGTGCCAATTATAATATAAATAACTGGTAAAAGGTTCATGTCAAAACATTACACATGAAAAATATTGTGTCTGTCAGTGACTGTGTTGTGGTTATGAAGAGTTTCATTTCACATTTCAACAATACAGTGTGCAGATGGAAATCTCAGATGCTATTGGTCAGTATGAGAAGTGTGGCAAGTGGTTTCATGCTTTTTCATGCATCAGCTAATAAAATGACATATGCTTCCAACTGCATAAAGCACCAGTTTGTTTTCATCTCCGTCTAATAAGTAGTACACATACTGCTGCCCTACTTACTGTAAGGCACAGACATTACATACTATATGTATATTTTACTATACAGTGGAAAAAATGTTTTTACATTCCTTCCCGTCTTCTGCAAAATGCCACATTTAGACAGATGGACAGTTTGTTCCGTCGAATACTTGATCAAGAAGTGTGATACAAATGCACCATTTAAAAAAACCACTGCACAACACAAGTGAGCTTTAAGACATACTTAGTGTGTCTGTTTAATGCAGCTTTGTTTAATGCAAACACAAACACTCCAGGATGATTTCTGGAACACAGTCTGTGTATCCCAGACCAAAAAGGACAATTGCTTTTTCAGCCCTGTTGACAATGCATTAGGTCAAACTAGAGTCTATGTCATTCAATGTTAATCCTTTCTTCAACAGTCCTTCTTGCATGTAAGTGCTTATTTCTCTATGTTTAAGACTATGTTTCTCAAGCCTGGTCCTGAAGTTGCCTTGGTTTGCACATTAGTGTCCTCCCTGCTCTAACACACCCATTATAAAGTCACAAAGGGCTTGTTCACAGGCTGGCGAGGTAAGGCAGATTTCATAGAAGCAGCAGCAAAATGTACAGTTCACGGCTACCTCAAAACCAGGACTGGGAAACAATGTAAGTGCTCTGAAGTAATAGAACAATTAATACACAGGGAAGAGATTCGTTACATAAAAAAATATGCCTCTTTATTCACACAGCTGCATTCTGATACGATTGTGCCATTTCAAAGTGCCAGAATAATATTTATTTTTTAAGGTCTCGCATCCTACATTTTTCTTATCATTATAATTTTTATAGCGTTTGCGTAGTTTTATAACCCAAAACCAGTCATAATTAATTTTTACATGGTTATTTTCCAACCTTCCAATTCTGCCTCCTGCACTCCAGGCTGAAACAGCCAGGACCAGGGGATGAAAGATTTTAAAATTTTTGTCACACTCCATCAAACAGTTTCATTTAAACAAAAATTAGGAAAATTCTGTTTTACTAATATGAGCCCTTAAATTGTATGATGTGTCTATCACTGAATTCTGGACAGTCTGTTATTATATATTCAAAGGAGCAGGACCAAATCACTGAGTAAACTGATTCCTTCTATATATCTATTCAGTCTGCCACAGTACCTTAAAGACACAAATATGCAGAACAACTGAAATCCTACAATGCAATGTATCACTTCACAATTTACATGTAATATAATTTAATTTTTGAAAAAATGCTTAATATCAACTCATTTTCCACTATTTAACTGCACTAGTAAAATACATTTCAAGTCTGTGTGATTACTGAAGAAGTGAACAGGTAGAGCAAGCATGGGTTTCTGTGTGTGTGTGTGTGTGTGTGTGTTTGTTTCAGTACAACCTAATGCGCAGTACTGCCACCCACAGGTGGGCAGATTAGCCTCAAGGGTGGTCCGAAGGGGGTGCAGCAGTAACTTGAAATCTGGGCAAATGTAGTCCAAATTTACTCTCGATGCCAGCGAACGTGGCCACAGCCAACCTGTAGCCACCAATGTGGTCGGGGTTGGGCGCCGGCAGGCTGATTCGAGACTTAGGAGGTGGCTCTGATCCAGATGGCTTACTGTGGTGAGGAGAGAAGAAGGAGAGGAAGAGAGGGGAGGGGGGAGGGAGGAAGACAGAGAGGTAGAAGAGAGATTTCATGTTCTACTGTGTCCAATCATGGAGGAATAAACAGCCTAATCGAATATTAAAATCATGAAACAGCAATATTTTCCCTACAGTCAGTGGAACCTAAGATAGAAGATTAGACAGCAGCGGTTTCATGCTTGTTTCTCTGAAAATT
This sequence comes from Brachyalestes nurse, assembly GCA_037974405.1. NCBI lineage: Eukaryota > Metazoa > Chordata > Actinopteri > Characiformes > Alestidae > Brachyalestes > Brachyalestes nurse. Next base: position 14,592,476 of record JBBPCY010000142.1, on the reverse strand, counting down.
GTCCAAAGCAAACACCCACACATCACATTTAAGTAGGTTACTAGTGTGTTTTAGCTGAGGCTAAAGAGTGGAATCTAGAATATGAAAGCAAACTGTGATGTTATTCTCCAAAACACTCATTAATGCAAGCATGATACTGACATACCAAAAGAATGTTAATTTACATAGTGTGTTAATTTAGTTTATTTCACAAGAACATTTGTTTCACAAGAACATTTGTATTTGTGACACAGACTCCATAATTAGAACATTTTTTAATTATTTCTGAGCTTGTAGAATTTCTTCCTGTGTCTAATAAGAAAACACAAGCTGTGTTAAAAGCCACACGAGTAAACGCTAAATGTATTAAAAGGCAATAACCCATGTATGCACTTGGAACCAAGTTATAGACATATCAGCATAAAAAAGTGCTTGTCAAATGGTATATACAGTATAAACGTTCAGCAATCTATATCTACACTAATCTATAAATAATGAAAAGGATAAGATGTATAGGATGTTCCCTTTCACTTATCTTAGTGGCTTTAGATTTCAAATCTATGCAATATTCCATGGGAAAATATATAATTCTTTTGTACATCCCCTTAACTACACTGCTGACCACTGCTAAAATCATAGAGACAAGGTCCTTCACAGTCCAGAGAAAAAAATGGCCACCACAGTGAGCTTTCAGTCAAAGCTTGTGCTTTAAAAAAGGAAGCGTGCTCTTCTAGGAACAAGCCTCTTCCAACATTATAAGCCATAATGAAGCGCCTGTGAAAATGAAAGTCTTTTATGTGAGGCTGGCCTTTTCTAAAGAGCTATCAATCAGTCTGAGCTTTCCTGACATTTCACTTCTCTATGCGGCCATACGGTGTGTCCTATTACTTTTGCCCTATTTGCTCCTTTTTTCCATCTCGGATTAAAAGCTTGTGATGTCTGGAAACCAGCCTATTAAGGAGCTATCATAAAGCCATATGTTCAGGTGAGAGAGAACAGGGGGAGAATGAAAAGGAGAATGAGGGGGAGAAAAGAGAGACAGAGACACTTACTGGCCACCAAAGTCGATGTAGAACCACCTTTGGAGCAGCTCGTAGGTCACAAGTGTAACGCCAAACTGAGGCGAAGAGCGGAATACTCGCGCTGAGGACAGAAAAATCAATTACTTTTAATTAAAAGATCAACAAGCGGTCACTCCATGGCACACCTCAATCAGCTGGACCACTCTGAGCCGGGCCGTATTCAGAGCACCCTCAAAAAGCCCCAAAAGATCTTTTAAAGGTGTCAAAGAAGCTCATCACTGATAAAACTCCGCCACACACAATTAAGCTGGAAAAATAAGATGTCACTTGTAGAGCTACTATTAATCGTAAGAGATTATTTTTATGGTTTGTATCATTATGTGCAAGTGTCCATCAGGTAGTACCTCCAGCTCCTTTCCAGAAAGCGTGAGCTCCCTCCTCCTGTAGGATCTTCCAGAAACAGTCAATGAGTCCATTGTATGTGGTCTGGCCTGCACGGGCTGCCACTTGTAACCTGGTCTTGATAACATCAGCAGGGGTCACTAGGGATGCTGCAGGCATGCCTAAAGAGAAAGAGAATGCACCCTTTTAGAGATTTTATTAAATATGGTTATGAAGGTCAGCTTTGTAATAAATGATAATCAGAAGGAAAAACTATAGTTAAGCTAACAGTATTAGTCAGAAGTTGAATCATACTAATGTGTCTTTCATTTTAATGGCATTTTAATCTAAGGCTAGTGAAATTTAGCATTTGTTTTTTAAAATAAACATCAAAGGTATTGCCAATGTATGATTTTATTGTACCTGTTGGATAAGTATCATATGAATTTCTTTATAAAGGTTTTAGACAGAATGTAGCATGTCCAAGGCTGCATCAAGAAGAGGCTTGATTTTGACTTGACTTGTTTTTACATTTTGGGCAATGGATGATTCCATAGCAGCTACATACATACAAAAGCATTTAGACCCCACTAGTGAATTCAGCTACTTTAGAGTGCACCCGTTATCTTAAATACGCAGCCTGTATAATTTCCATAGAAAAGCACTGTCAATAAGGGGTATGTTCTGTACCACAGATGAGTCTAAGGTCATGTCTTATGCCAAATCTGAGGAGTATAAAGCTCTCTAGTGTACAACTGCCCTGTCCAAAGTGATAGAACACCATTGAATATCACTGGGAGGTTTAATAACATTAGTTATTGACTAATTTCTCACAGAGTGTTCCTAGAAGAGCAGAGACTGTTACTGTAGCAAAGGGGGGCAAACTCTCTATTAATCATTTAGAAGAACCATGGAATGAGCAGATGTGTATACACTTCAGTGCATTCAGTGCATTTTGTAATAAATCTTCATGACGTCATCTCTATACTATGAGTGTAAAAAATTCAAACAAAAATTCAAAAGTATTTTATGTGTAGGTGTGTCCAATTCCTTAACTGGCACCGTATGACTAAAACAATCAAAATCAAAGTTTTCATCTATGATCCAGTACCTCTGGTCACATTTCTTCTTCACTTCTTTGTCACTGTACTAGTAGAATGTCTGCCAAGAAATATTGCCGAAAAAACATTACAGAAAATGTTCACCTTTTTTATTCAAAACCTGGCTAAAGCATGAGCCCCTGATTGACTCTCATACTGTCCTGCTAGAGGGGGCACACAATACAATGTAATGAGAGTGACACAAAGCTGCCCCTGACTGCTCCCAACAGAGTCCCCCCCCATGCCCGTAGACCACTGCCACTTCAATTCTGAATGGTCTCAATCATCAATGGCTGTTTGAACAAGCAGGATCATAATGGGCACAGAACCTGGTCACATTCATTGGATTTTCTTTTAATACTTGAGTAAGCTATTCTGCTCTGATTGACCACACCGTCTCTTTCTCTTCAAGGGCTGTCCCAGAGAGCCCACCCGTACAGCATTATAACTGTAACCATGGGATAAGGAGTAGCGGATCCTCCACGCAGTCCATGAGTCAGATCTTATCAGTAATTTACACAACATATGCAACAGTCTCGCTGCATCTAATTAGCATCTAACAATATAATATTTAGCTTTTAAACAGCTAAAATATTTGATAACTAGTAATACTGGCCAATATACTTTTTAAGGGTCAAGAAATTCAACTGTTTCCAACAGTTTCTATGTTTTCTGTATGTAACAGTTAACAAAAGAGAAAAATTACTGGGGCTTTATCGGTTTTACTGCAATCCTGTCAAATTAGTGGAGTCTTAATATCAGCGGACTTTATTGGAAGAGAGATATATCAACCAGACTCTAGTCTTATCCCATTCAAATTCAGCTCTGCCTATATAAGCCGGCACATTTAACCAATCCAAGAGTCTGCCGCACAAATAATGGCCAGCAAACTGAGCGTGTAATTCAATTTCCTGAACTAACTGTAAATCACTAATTGCCTGCAAGCTCAAGCTGCTGATAAATGGTGAAATGAGTGATACACCCCAAAAGGGCATACCTAATCATAAAGTGTGCTTTACTCGTCCAAAAGCACTGACAGAAATAAAACGCTGCTGGAAGGCAGGAATGCCATGCTCGCTTTGACCATACATGGCTTTTCCATTTCGCGCCACGCTTGGGGCCAACTTGTACAGCAGTAAATCGGACATATCCATCAGGCAAAAGGGATTAGAAATAAATATTAATTCTCCTTTACTGCTGATCCAAACCATGCTGGTTTGGCGGCCTCAGTCGACTTTTAAACGATGTTTTCTTTATGATGAACCACGAAAATAAAAATAATTTAAAAAAACGACACCAGATCTAGATCATATTTTATATATGATGAGGAAATAGAGAGATCTTGGATGTTTTGGCCTGGTCCTGCCAACATTGTAAGATTCATTTATTGCTCTTGCAGTGCTGATACTTGGGGACCTGGAGAATTTCTTTTTTTTTTTTTTTTGTTTAACACTCGCAGGCTTTAAAAGCCTAGCCTGCCAGTTCTTATATATTAACAGTGGAAAATATCCCGACCCTTGGCAGGCATGCCGCACATCAAAACGCAGCCTAAATCACTGAGCACTCTAATTAGGGCCAACCACAGCGGAGCCAGTGGTGGCAGGCGGCTAGTGGAGAGCACGCGGCGGCTTACCCGCCACCGCCCCGGCCAGCAGCAGCCTGCCAGGTCCCACCCGGCCCTCCTCGTCAGCCAGGCCCGCTTTGACATGTGCGTAGCAGGGGAAGTAGATGGCAGAGAAGGGGATGTCTCTCAGGAAACAAGCTTTCGCGCCCTGGGGGAAGAGAAGGGGAGAGGGAGGAGACACAAGGAGACACTAGTAAACTTTAACTGGCAGAATTACAACTGCTTTTTACTGTTTTCCATGTCGTTTAATATTAGACCTAAAGCTACTTGCTCACAGCAATTAATGCCTTTTTTCCTCCAGTAACCACATAGGCACTGTAGGGTAATAATTTTATATGCTTTCTCACTCATAGCTTATTGAATGATGTGGACAAATTCTGTCAAAATTGGGGATTGAGTACAGTCTTTTTTGAGGAAACATCAAAACAAATGGAAATTGAATGTTAATGCAATTAATTACATGACAGTAATTAATTACGCGATTAATTTATGGGATTTACATACTACAGTAACAGCTGAATTGCTGACGCAGGTCATCCTGTGTCTTTCTTGGGTACATGTGAGAGATAAACAAAGCCATATCCAAGCTTCAAGTTCCTCATCCCTGCTGCTGGCAGGCATCCAGGAGAGGAGGCCAAGGAGAAGGACAGAATCAGCGCTCGGTCCAAGGTTTTAACTTCAACCATGAGTGCTCTTTAGACAGGCTTCATTTAACTCCAGCTTAATCTGCCCCTCCTACACAGGTAGCACAGATAGTTGAGTTATCTCTTTCTACAAGTCAGTCTCTCTCTCTCTCTCTGCCTTTCTTTGCTCAAGACAGAGTGCCTAATGAAAAAAAGGAGAAAAAAAAGATGCATGGCTATTTTGAGGGCTGGGAATGGCTCATCTGCTCTAGCGGGCTTCAGTGTACTCACGGGGGAGCGTGGCGCTAACACAGCCCAGCCTCCATGTAAGACTGAACAACATCTGGATCCACTGGCCCTCTATATGTGCGATAACTTGACAACACCATATGGCAGCCTCACAGCTGGGGAAAAGGTGAAGGTGTATGTCTTAGATGTGGCATGATAAGGCTAAAACACCATACTGCGATTATCCTGCTGCATATGTTAGGGTCAGAGCTGTATACGGCAGCATTTTGCAATATTCAGTGTTGTGCCAGTTCACACTGAAAAAAAACTAGTTCAAAATACAGTTGATTCAAATAAAAATGAACTAGTTCACGTTCATTTTTTTTTTTTTTACATTTTCAATACAACGTCCTTCTATCTGAACCTCCTTCAATCTTCTCCTTCTATCTGTAAT
>JBBPCY010000142.1:14566499-14583683 GCA_037974405.1 Brachyalestes nurse | reverse complement strand
CTAGTGAAAATGTACAGCTCTAAAACTCAAACATCCAGTATTTAGCTGTACTAAACATCAATATCCTCCTTTTATAACCTTATTTCTCATGTGTATTTCTGCCGAGGCGTCCGGACTTGCAGCACCGTGTTAGCCTGCTACTAAGAGTTGATTCTTTGTAGTGAATCAGAAGAGCCACCTCCCTTCGAGTGAGAGCCGATCCCCACTTTTTATCAACACACAACGCATTCATATTTGCCAAGTTGGGCTAAAAATATGAGAGCCGTTTGGGAGCCGAAAGACCCGGCTCTTCTTTGGGAGCCGTGCCACAAGAGCCGGCTCTCTGAAAAGAGCCGAACTTCCCATCACTGTCCTGGGAACGTAGAACGCGAACTGCTTTCAGTCTCGCGAGAGTGAACGTCACTCACGGTTACGTTCATAATTTGTAAACCGACTCGTTCAGTTCGGCGTTCACGAAAAATAGGAATGTGTTCAATGAATGCCGTTCATTGAACGCGTTTAGGCACAACACTGGCAATATCAGTATTACAAAAGCCAATACTGTGACAATTGTTAACAAACAATATAATCAGCACAACTGGTATGTACTTGCATGCGTCTGTTAAGTGGATTTTGTTCCTTTATGTTTGGGTGTGTGTCTGGGAGTGTACAGATTATCATAGACAATCAAGGCTTTTTTAAACAATGGATTATTATTGCCTTTATTAGGCCCAGTCAAATTACAATTCTTTCTTCAGATTACTGTACACCATTCACGTCAGAGATCTGACCTACACCAATAAGCCACAACATTAAAACTACTGACAGGTGAAATGAAATACACTGATTGTCCCATTACAAAAACACCTATCAATGGGTGTGATATCTTTGGCAGCAAAATTCTTAGTTGAAGTTGATGTGCTGATTGCAGAAACAATAGTCAAGCGTAAGGATCTGAGCAACTCTGACAAGGGCCAGATTGTGATGGCTAGACAACTGGGTCAGAGCATCTCCAAAACAGCAAGTCTTGTGGCATGCTCCTGGCAGGCAATGGTTAGTACCTACCAAAAGCAGTTCAGAAAAGCATAACCAGTGAATCCGCGACAGGGTCATGGTCATGGGTGCCCAAGTCTCACTGATACACAGTGTGAGTAGTGTGTGGCCCACGTAGTCCCGATCCCTCAGAAGAGCTGCTATAATGCTCATTATGACAGAAAGGTGCCTGGACACACTGTGCATCACAGGTTGGCCACAAACCAGTCAGAGTGCTCTTGCTGATCTATAGCCCACTTGCGAAAGCACCTACAATGGGCGTATGAGCATCAGAATTGTACCAAGGAGCGATGTAAGAAGGCAACCTGCTCTGATGAAGCATATTTTCTTTTACATCCTGTGGACAGCCAGATGTGTGTGGGTTGCTTACCTGGAAGAAGAGAAGAGAAGAGATGGCGCTAGAATGCACTATAGGAAGAAGGCTGTCACTGCCAGCTCTGTCAGGTTTTCTGCTGGAAAACCTTGAGTCCTGTTATTTATGTGGATGTTACTTTTACACAAACTACCTATCGTTGCACTGTTTCAGACCAAGTAAACCCCTTTATGGTAACATTAGTGGTCTCTTTCAGTGGGTTAATGTACCCTGCCTAGTATTATTCAGGAATAGTTTGAGATACGCGACCAAGAGCTCAAGGTGTTGACTTGGCCTCCAAATTCCAAAGATCTCAATCCGATCAAGCTTCTGTGGGATTCCTTGGACAAACCAGTCTGATCCATGGAAGCCCCGCCTCCTAACTTACAGGACTTAAAGGATCTGGTGCTAACATCTTGGTGCCAGATACCACAGCACACTTTAAGAGGTCTTATGACGTGCTTGATGGGTCAGAGCCGTGGCACATGGAGGACCCGCCCAATATTAGGCAGGTGGTTTTAATATTGTGGTTGATTGGTGTAAACCAGGGGTGTCGAAACTCCAGTCCTGGAGGGCCGTGGTCCAGCACGGTTTGGTGAATTTCCTGCTCGGAAACACCTGGTTCACCTTGCCAGTTAATTGTCAGGTTTAGTGAATGTGTTAGAGGAGGAGAACCATCAAACTGTGCTGGACGGCAGCCCTCCAGGATCGGAGTTTGACACCCATGGTGTAAACAGACATTATCTACAACTTACGGTAATGACACATGAGACATTAAAATAAAAATTCGAAGTCGCCTCACGGTGGCGCAGTGTGTAGCACTGTTGCCTCCCACCTCCAGAGGGGTTTGAATCCTCCTGGCCTTGTGCATGCAGAGTTTGCATGTTCTCCTCCTTTTTTTCCGGGGTCTCTGGTTTCTCCCACAGTCCAAAGACGTGCATGTCAGGTGAATTAGGGATTCTAAATTGACCATAGGTGTGAGTGTGTGCGCGAATGGTGTGTGTGTGTGTTTGTGTGTGTGTGTGTGCGGGGGGTGAGTCCCTGCCTCGCGCCTGTAGACCCCGGGAAAGGTTCCAGGTACCCGTGACCCTAGTAAGAATTAAGTGGCTACAGAAAACAAATAAGTCAAATTCAAAACAAATTAACACTCACTTGTAATATCTGTGACACTAACTAATAAATGTTCTCTATTTAAATTTTAGAGGTACCAGTAACCCAAAGAGGAAAAGGCATTGCCCATTTCAAAAATTACACCAAGGTGGAATGTGAAAGTTCTATATTCAAACACCATTAAATTGATGTTTCAATTTTAATGTAATTTGAATTGCTTAAATGATTTTATGAAGCTAGTTACAAACATGGCCTCAAACTTGGTATCAGGACATCCCAAGTAAAGAGCATGTTCAGTTCTTCATGTGTAGAAGGGAGTGGTGGTGTTGGAGGTTCCAGCAGCAGCAGCAGCAGGGGAGAGGCGGGGTAATTAGACTGACAAAGGCGGCTCTGTGCCTGGGCTGGGCCCAGAGGAGCCAGGCCGTCTGGGACAAGCAGGCTGCAGCGCGTCCCTGCACTCAATACACATTGTCCACAGAGTTGGAAAGAGGCGGACAGAGCGCAGAGGCCGGATCCAGCATTCGGAAACACACACACACACACACACACACACACAGTTGTACACTCCATTCTCCCCCACTATTCTGAAATAAAAGCTCCTTTCCCACGACAGGCTGACAGGTGAGCCCTGGAGACAGCTACCTGACCAGTGGGACACTGCATCACATACACACTACCTGACAGGCTCTTTGATGTACTGATATCTCCTGCACCGTATATACTAATCAGGGGCACTACTTGCATTTAAGTTTCAAGATAATGTTTTGGTGTTGATGAATACTGGGCCGATTTGAAATATTACAATAAAACATATAATGCCTGTAAATTGTTTAAAATAACTGTCCTTGTGTAGTATGAAAAGCAGCCATAATCAGTGCCCTGCAATAATTACTTTAGCATCACCAGCACAGAGACCCCGTTAACCCAGGCTTGTCATTCCGTCACTGTCTGGTAGGCTATAAAATATAATAAATTAGGTCTGCTGGATGAGATATGACCGAAGGCCATCACGGCAGTTCCACCACGTTGTTTACACCAAAACACACTCTCTCCACAGCCACTTGCTCTCCAAGCCTCAGGAATGAAGCGGCTCTCTGCCGGTTAGGAACCCAGAGCCACTCTCACAGGACTGTGGTGCTCATACAGACATGCTCCATACAACAGTGGCACTCAGAAAGAGGAGCATTAGAATCCTCATTCATGGTCTAAGAGGCTGGAGCTGCCTGGCCAACTTATGCAGCAGTCTGCAGGGAGTCGATTGAGCCCTGATGGCGTGTGTCTGTGTGTATTGAACCCTGCTGGTACTCAGAGAGAGCCTCAAGAGCAACCATCATGTTTGTGTGGGAGAGGGAGTAGAGACCGTTAGCAGCAGGTGGGAGGCGCTGGAGAGTCGAAGATGTTCTCTTGGAGCCTCCAGAGTTGCAAGAGATCGAGCTACTTGATATAATGTTTCTAATCCTGATTTTACATTGGAACATTTGTATTTCAGAAGTTATAGGGATTTGACTGGTACATGTTCTAGCAATTTCAGTACAGGTTCCAGCACGAAACAAGAGACAGAAAGCAAGACAAAGAGTAAAAGAGAATAGGAACGCGAGAGAGAGAGACTGTGAGAGCCCACCTTGTAAAGGCCAAAGAAGCCCAAGTCACGGATAACTGAGAGAGCACTGACGCGTGGTCCTGTGGTGATCTCTCCTGCCACCTGCAGTCGAATCTTCACGATCTCCAATGGGTTGGTGAAGATCACCTGCGAGCCTCCAGCCTGAGGAATGCGCACACACACAGTCAGACTGCAGAGGATAAACCCAGCCTTAATGATCTTAATGAAAAACACCAGTTCAGACAATCTGTCCATGCAGAAAACTATATATATAAAATTCAGAAGGTCTGATTTCTGCCCTCTGGTATTTCAACCTTGCCACATGCAGTAGGCTTACTGTGAACACATTAGACTGTGATAACTTTCAGCCAAAAATTATTGATGGCAACAATTACTTGCTGCTACTATTGACATCATTAATAACAATCCAACAAGTTATTTTCTTGAGCAATGAAAATGTTTTCAATACATTTATTTCATAATTATGTACTTTCAAAATTGCTTGGCATGGTTACTGGAACCTGGACATCACAGGCAGATATTGTAGATTATTAAGTAATCTGTCTATATTTTAATAGTAATGAAAATACATAATGTTGCAATTAAGTGGGTGAATGACCTTGATAAATAGGTCAAGGTCAGTAAATGTGGGCCAGAACAATCAAATGAGCCAAGATTATAAGCTGGTGTAGTTTTATCAGTTTGCTTTCTAAAAAAAATTCCAGATAAAGACTGGCAAGGGGACTCTATATTCCGGGGAAATTATATTCCGAAGTTTGAACAGATTCACTTCATGTCTTTCCAACAAAATCCAGTGACATGAAACTAAAATGATTATTAAAATAATTTAAAACACCTAAAACACTGTACTTCTTCTTGACAAATGTTTTGTGAAGTTTGGTTGGGTTCAGTTAGGTTCTCTTAAAAACTAACAAATAAAAAATAACAAATCGTATACTGAACACAAAAAGCTTCTTGTAGGCCTCCTCAACAACTGAAGTTTGAGAGAGAGATAAAAAAAGAGAAAATCAGACCAAGAACAAGAACAGAACACACACTGGACAGCTGGACAAGTCAGTTGAGGTCTGAGGTCTAACCATGTGTCAGGAAATTCCTTGTTTAGGTTCCTGTCAAAGAGAAAACATGTGCAGTGGAAGGTCCTAAAAAGAAAATGCCTTCAATGGCATTTGGTATGATCATACATTAGATGAAGCTCACACATAGGACCATATCGTCCACACCACAAACAGACCGACCATGCCTGAGACATCAGACAGAATGCAGGCCCTGAGGGGCCTTCAGGAGACAGCCTCAACCTCACGGCTCCAACCTTGCATTTGTGCGGCACATAAAACAGCCAGCACAAGCTGGAACAGGTTCCTTGCAGCTCTTTGAAAACACTTCTGCTTTGACACAGACGTATCTGGGCTAGCTACGGCCGCATTTCAACACGTCTCGCCTGAGAGGCTGGCAGCCTGCCGCCTCGGTGCCCTATCTCCCCCGTTGCTCCTAGTTACTGAGGTCGCGCAGAGGAAAGCATAGCCGCAATTAGATGGAAATCTGTTTCCATGGATTTCTTCTCCTTCCTTCAGCCTCTCGTTTCAAAAATAAGGCTCTCACTGTTTGTTTGTTGTTAGTCTTCTCTCCTCCCTGTTCCTTGGAGATATGAATGTGGAATTGTGCACACAGCTCTGTCTTACGGGAATATAGCAAATGAGTCTCGATCTTGCGAGTGAGCATGTTTAAAAAACCCATTTAGTAAGCATTACCATATTCGGAGGGAAAGATCATAATCATTTCATTGAAGGTGCACTTTAAATAGAATTGAGCAGAATGACCCACACTTCCCTTCCAGAGGACATTAGAGCACAGACTGGCAGAGCAGGCTCGGCTGCCTCTCCCAGCTCCCAGCAAATAAAGAAAACTAATAGCTATTTATGTGGAAAACGATCTTTTATAGTTAATTAGAGCATCAGCCCCGAGAGCGATCTCTTTAAAGTTGTTTTGGCAAGAAATAGCACACTAAAACTGAAGAGGGGAGTGCGGTCCAGGTCGTTCACTCATATCAATTGGATACTAATTGAAAATTTAAACAGTTACAAAAAAGAAAACAAACAATAAACAACCGAGGGCACTGGTTAGTAGGAGACAATAGCTCAATCAGATCTGAGAGAGGGGCACTTAGAGTGGTCTGTAATGCCATATGTCAGTGTGAGAAATTTGATTTGGGTGCAGAGTGGCAGAGGTGGTGTCAGCCCAATAATTCAGCCTTAATTAGAAGGTAAGGTGAGGCCTAGAGGCAGGCAGGGCTCCTGGGTGTGGTGGAGGTGTACCTGAGACACACTCTACTGCCAAGAGCAAAAACTCTGGGACACAAACTCACACACACACACACACACACACACACACACACACACACACACAAGCAGTGCTGTGTAAGCACTGCTACTCACACACAGTTACACTTCACTCCTCTTGGGCAAACAATAGCTTAGCGCCAAGCACAAACATTAACTTTCCTCCATTAGCATTCACTCAGACATGCATGGGTGTCAAGCAATCCCTTCAGTGGGATTCACACGTGCCTGTTTGCACGTAGAAGTAGGGAGCAAGGTGAAAAGAACTATTTGGTGATATCATACGGTGATAAAATGAACCTCTCTCAACAGACTAACAAACCATTACAAAGGCAAAATAACATTAAGCAGTCTAAATTACATCGTTTTACAATTCACACTGAAAACGAACAAAGCATCACTGTATGCTTGCCATGTTTCCCCCCTCTCTCTACTGCTCTTTACATTGGCTGTGCAAGTATTTTAAGTAACCCAGCCCTCAAATAAGGGCCAGCAAGCACAAGATAAGCACCCAGCCAACTTCTCGGTTAGCGAAGCATGCTGTTCTTACCAAATAATTATTAAGTCTTGGCAACTGTCATGAGTCTAATTCAGAGGCTGCAATGTGAGAGGAGAGAAGGATAGAGCACTTAACAGTTTAAAAGCCTCACAAAAATGCATTAACCAGGCTTTTCCATAAGTCTGGTCATCTGTCTCTCTCTCACTGTAACAGTACTAAGACATGAGTGTTCACCATGCTCAAATCAGCAGTTTAGTCTTGCCCCTAAAACCAAATAAATCCATCTGATTTGCCATGACTGCAGTGTCAATAAACAGGACTAAGAGCGCGCAGCACGCAAAGAGGCGTGAGAAAAGTGGCGCGGCCTGCCAGCCCCAACGCCAGGGGCTCAGCCTGGATGAAAGAAGCTGTCAGGAAAATCACACGAGGGAAAACATGTCCACTCGGCCCGGCACAAGCCGCCACTCTGTAAGCCTTTCAGAGGAACATTTCTCTTCATGATGTGCAGTCTAAATATCAACGTGAACGATCCTGTGGGTCAGTTGCACTCCTGATGGTTCAATCAAGACGCGCAATTATGTAAGTGTCTGTGACATTTAAAGGGGCAATTTTGTGGGAAAAAAAGAATATTCCTTGCTTTTTGAAGCAAAAAAGTTTGAAGTATGTAAACACTGTTGGAGTTTTAAAATAATGTTCATGGTTAGTTTAAAAAAAGATAATGAGTTTGTAGCAGAGACACTCCAGTGTATTAAGCAGGGGAAATGCTTGTATCCTGTTCTAGGACTCTGGGAAGCAATGGTAGTACTGCACACATCCAAAAAACACACATTCAAAAAAACAGACAACAAACGAAAAACTTGACAATTTGTCCAGCTTGGACAGCCTTTTGAATGAGGTACAATAGAGGCAATAGAGGAAAAATTAAATACAGGACATAATGTCACTTTAATGATAAACTCAAGCATAGAAATGAAAAGCGCGTTGCTGAATATGCTGCTTTGGCGACGGTCATCAAACGCAGGCTAATGAAAGCGGCTCTTTGAGAGAGCAGTGCTGATGGCACAGGGTTAGTGCAGATCTGGGGAAGGGGGGCAGTCTGACAGCTCACTGATCAAACATACTAGCCTCTCAGGTAGCACGCCTGTCTGCCTCTCTCACAGGCAACATCTGATCCTAGGTCAGGTCACACACACAAGCATGCATACATACACACACACACACACACACATACACACACACACCCCTGGCAAAGGGCACAAATGGCCCAGCTACTCTCAGCTCAAAGAAACATGGGCTCTGATGTCCAAATGGCTGTCTTACATGAAAAAAATTCAAAAAACAAAAAAACTAGCAGAAGCTATTCAGTGTCTCTGCCTCCGCCTCCACGAGAGCTGGGGGAAGTAGAGCATATGGAAATAATGGCTGCGTTGTGACACTCCCAGGTCTGTTGTTGACTCATTGATAATGCAAAGGGTCAGTGACCCTCTGAACGGGCTTGGAAGGCGTAACATGATAAGTAGCTGCACCAACGCTGTTGTGTGTGATCTCCAGGTGAAGGAACACCAAGACATGGTTTAGAATGCAGTTTAAGCACTGATGGGATGGATGAGCCTTTACAATCACACAACAAAAGAACCCCCCCTCCTTCAAACACAAACTACAAATTCAGAGCTAAGCCCTGGTAGCTATCAGTTTCCTGAAAAGCCACAGCACTAAAAACATGCATGGAATGTTTAGTAATGCACATTTAAAGGGGCTGGCAACTCTACAAACCTAAAGACTTGTGACCTAATGAGCACCGTCATATTTAAAAATCCAGATTTAAAACGTTCTAAAAGATAGAAAAATAAGGCTGTGGCGAGGAGCCCCTGTTGAAGATCTGCTAATTCTGATCAGTGCAAGTGTTTACTTAGAACTTTCTCATATAGTCCTGTAAAAGGACTTTAAATTAAAATGAGCAACTTGGATCTTATTTCGCAATCAAAACTGGGGCTATAGCTAAAAACAAACATATTAACTAAATTAATTAAGATAAAAACTATCAAGTTTACAGCCCTTTTAAAATTAAAGCAGAAATAAAAGCGGCCTGTAACTCACACATCCACCAGCCAGGATTTCAAAGGGCAGTGGGACTGTCCCGTCTTTTTGCATAGCTTTCCCTCTTACAAAATCATTGACCTGGCAGGGAATAGAAAAAAGGCACATAAGTTCTTACTCACAGTATACAACATTGCCAGGGCCATATGTGATTTAATACCGGTCATCAGATAGCAGATCTTTCCTTAAAGTCATCCTCTTCTGACTGCAGAATATCTCCTAGACATGCTATGTTTTTCACACTGCTAATTAACAAAATCCGGTTCTCTGTAAGTTCGGAAGGCTATGAAGAAATCTGAAGAAAAAACATGATTTACCCACAAATCCAACTAATATTTTCACAATTTTGCTCCCTGCATTCTTTTACATTCTAGGCAAGGTAGCTTGTAGGTGGGTAAGGGGCATGTGTGTAATGTAGTCAGTGGGTAGAGGAGGACAACAGTGTACGTCTTTGGGGAGTGGAGTGGTTTGATGGTGAACAGGCCTAGGCTGATGTGGTGAAGGCTGAGCACTTACTGTAAGCTTTATGGCTTTCTCGGGGGCCACGCCCAGAAGCTGCGGTACCAGGCCTATAATTAGGAAACAAGATGATTAAAAAAGAGAGGAGCTTAAGGAAGCACGACTCGCGGCCAGGAGAAATTTCCTCAATATAAAGGCGACTCCATGCATCAGAATCCATGCATCGTTCCCGCATTAATGAACGCTATTGATGTGGAGTGTTTAGACATCAGGACGGTTGCAGTACCACACAGTGAAAGAAAAATGTATTCCTTCCCTTAAAAACAAGCTTAACCAAAGTTTACACAGGCCTCAATTACAATGTACAGACTTCTAGCCTGAATACAAACAGATAAAAAACACGGAATTGAAAGTCATAAGGATAAACCTCAACCTGTACACGCACATACACACAAGCTCGCACAACCCCAAAAGTAACAAACAACTTTAATAGTGTGGGTGAGTAAGGGTCTAAATTGGCCACACAGCAACATGAGGCCAAAGGTATCATTATGCAAGGCTGAAGGAGGTGGTTTGTGTGGTCTGCATGTAAGCTTAGGGGGAGAACATCACTAATCATTTTTTTTAAAGATAATCATCCATTTCATCCACCTCTGCTAAGTACCTACCGCTCTCTTGATGCATGTTTACTAAAGAAAGTGAAATCATAGTCCTCAGTTTTTCATAAACACGCTAAGTTTTCTTTTTATCGATTTTGAATTTCTTCACTGAACAGCCCCAAATTTAGGGTAAATATCTGTTTATAGGCAGCATTCTTACCAGGGCCTTACTGTTATGTCCCCTCCTCTGTGAGGACAGAGAAACAGTTAACAGTAAACAAAAAAAGGGTATTTATCATAAAACAAGAAGAAAACCACACAGATAGAATATGCATGACATATCGTCCTGATCAGATTTTTACTAAATTAATGCATAGCCCTAAAACATATTGCATAGTATACTACATCAGCAGAATATCATCAATTGTTCTTTTTATTTACTGGTTACCAATCGGAGGGACTGGGCGCAGAAAGCTAGAACAAATTGAAAGCAAGAACAAAAAATATAGTTCTGTGCAGAACAAATCAAAATGAACAATACTTTATTTTTAATCTATGAATGTAGAAAAATTAACCAGAACCAACTGGTAACCACATTCTAAAATTATACTCAACTTGCTCATGTTTTTGATTACATTCCCTTAAAATAATATTGTGTAATAGGAGCAAAACTCTGAATTGATTGTTCCTTGCTCAAGGGTAATTCAGACTAGACACATATCTATGTTACAAACATATCAACATAAACACAGTGATGTGCATCTAATTTGAAATACCCTTTTATGGGTAAACCTGTGAGCATAGTAGGATGTAGAATTGCCGAGGTTGTGTCAGATAAAACTTATGGATAATCATGAATTTGTTGGAGCAAGTGCTGTAATATTCAAACTCCCAATACTGATGACAATCTTAGCTGTCCTTTTGCCAGACTTATGTCAGACAAAACCTGGGCTTTTAGTGTTCCTAATGGATGCCATGTGGCAATCATTCCTGTCCATCACTATTTCAGTCCTAAAAGCGGCATGATTTGGAATGACCCGACAGACCTGTAAAGACTAAGAGCTTCATCACTAAAAGCTATGCATGTGGTTTCTATCTTAGCATCAGAAACAGCTGTACATTGCACTGCTTTTATTCCCATTTTTCACTGTTAAAACGACGAATTAAAAAACATTGTAAAGTATTAGCAGTTCACAGGTAATGATATTTAGTCATACAGTGACAGCAACCACATAAGCACATCCACTTGAGATTACTTAACTGTAAGAATTCAGTAAGGTCTGAGGCAAGTGTGGGATTTTTTGAGCATGACGTTTAAAGGCTATATGTCTCCAATCAATGTTAGATAGATTAGTCTTATAACAAAAAGTAAGGAATTAAATTTTACACTCCAGGCTCTTGGCTGATTTGAAATAAGTGGAAAATTGGGGGGAACTGTGTAAATGTAATTTTTGGCCACATTATCACTTTAAGTACCTGTGTTTGTATGTGCCCTTTCCTACTTGGCTCTTAAACCTGTTCAGTGAGCTTTACACTTCATAGTAATCCAGGCCAAGCTTGATGGTGACTCATTCCTGCCTTGTTCAATCCCTTCTTTGGGGTCAGGGACACTGACCTCTGTAGAGGCCGAAGAAGCCTTCATAGCGCACCACCTTCTTGAAGCAGTCAAAGCTGTTTTTGTACATCAGCTCTCCCACAAATGAGCCGGATGAACGCTGGTTTTGCATGCGAGTCTTCACAAGGTCGATTGGATACACTGCCGTGGCTCCCACAGCTGAAAAATGAAATGAGGGAAGCAAAGTATTTTTAAACCCAGATTTAAACATGTGGACACTTGGAAAATCCAGAAAGTTAAAGAAAGAAATAGAAGCAGGTCAGGAAGCACAAGAGAGATTGTTGGGAAGTGCATGTTAAACTGAAAATGAGTGAGACAAAGCTAAAAGAGCTGTCATGTTATTTCAGTTTGAAGCCTTATCTGATAGGTTTGCACTGGACACAAAGGGGACACAGCCCTGACAGGCTTAATTAAAGAGAGACCTGGACAGGCGCTACCTCCTTATTAACCTGTCTCCTCAGAGAGAGCCAGTCTGGAGCCAAACACTGAGCCAAGCACCACCTACACACACACACACGCCTCTCTGATCGCTCACAGGTACAAAAGAATCTACACAGGAGGTTCCCATGCATAGCCTCCTCTCCTTCTTAAGCGGGTTAGATCACCCCCCTCAGAAGGAAATAGGGCAGCCTTTGTTAGCTTTTTTCCCCCTCTCTTGCAGTGAGTTGTGAGGAAGAGGGGATGGGAGAGAGCAGTTAAAGGGGTGGTGCACGTTGATGCGTGACTGACTCACCTCCAGCTACAGAGCCCAACATGAACCTGTAGGCAGACTCGGCTACCTGGATCAGAACAGAGCGAGACAGGTCCCCCCCAGACTGCTGCTGACGGAGAAAGACGGAGATAGAGAGATGTCAAGTTAGGATCATTATTATTTTAACAAGGTTTCCAGCAGTCATGTCTTAAATAGCTGCACAAACCCCATTCTCCATCAAGAGAACATTCCTCTCTGAAGGAATCCCAACAATGTCAAGCACCAACAAAATTTCTCTTGTCTGTGTTGGTCAGTTACAACACATACAATCTACTAGAACCGTTTATTACTGGAGACAGAATATACTGATTAACTTTATACTGATCAAAGCAGCCACAAAATGTTCCGCAAAAAAACAAATGTACAGTTTTCTTTTTACACTCAGCAGGTTCCGAGTCTAAAGTAACCTTATTTAGTTTTGCATATAAGTATGTAATTAACAAGTATGAAAGTTTCTTCATATGTGTATTATTTCCATAAATCTTTCTTATAGACAATTCAGAATGCACTTTCAGATTTAAGAAGCAGGTCTACCACATAAGCAAGTCTTATGTGAAACCTAGCATCTGAACATCTGGATTAAAACAAGTTTGTAACAATGTAGGCATGGACTTTGCATCATGCTAACAGAAGAGTTAAATAAGCTTACTTTACCAGTTAGTACCAGCTAGAACCTTTACAAAACAAAGGAAGCCTTTATTTATATTCAAAACATGTCTTAGCATACTGATTACATCTGAAGTAAAAAATCTGGAGTTTATTTATTTAAAACATTTTTAATGTTGATTTTAGACAGACTAAAGTCTAAACAATTGCAGTGGTGTTTAAAGATCTGTGAAGCCTCTTAGAATGTTCAATATTTCTGCATTAATATGAGAGTTAAAATATCATTTAGAAGTTCTAAACATAGATAAGGAGAATCCAATTACACAAATGAAATAAAGTTAGTGCATTTGGACATTTATTTTTTGAGAAAAATTATCCAATATTACTTATCTGTAATAAGTGGCAAAAGTATGTAAATCTCCAGGATCAATAACCAATGTGATGAAAATCACGGATTTAACTAAATCTGAGCTTCACAACATGTTTGCAGAACTGTATCGTAGCACAAGCAAAGGACATTTCTAAGAACATCAGAAAAAGAGCAGTTAATGCAGTTATAAAACCAGCTCTACAGAGTTTGTACTCCACCAATCCACAGAGAGACAGATCAGACACAAATTCAAGACCACTGTTACCCTCCCTAGGAGTGGTTAACCTACAAAGATCACTATAAGAGCAAGGCATGTAATCATCGGCAAGATCACAAAGGAACCCAAGCTAACTTCTAAGCAACAGAAAGCCTCTTTCACGTTGGCCACTATTAATGTCCATGAGTCCATCACTAGGAGAACACTGAACAACAACAGGGTGCATAGTAGGATTACAAGGAGAAAGCCACCGCTTTCCAAAAAGAACATTGCTGCCCATCTACAGTTTGCTAAAATTCACATGGACAGGCCATTGGCAAAATGTTTTTTGGACAGATGAGAGCAAAATAAAACTTTTTGGTTTAAATGAAAACTATTATGTTTGGAGAAAGGATAACAATGCTTTCCAGCATAAGAACCTTATCTCATCTGTGAAACATGGTGGAGTTAATATTATGGTTTGAGTCTGTTTTGCTGCATCTGGGCCAGGATGGCTTGCCCATAAATTCTGAATTTTACCAGCAAATTCTAAAGAGAAATGTCAGGACTGTCCATAACCTGAATCTCGAGAAAAAGTGGGTCACACAACAAGACAACGACACTGAGCACTCATTCTACCAAAGAAAGGTTAAGGAAGAAGAAAGTCAGTGTTTTGGAGTGGCAAAGTCAAAGTTCCGATCTTAACCCAACAGAAAGGAGAACCGTTCATGTAAGGAAATCCACCAATATCTCAGTGCTGAAGCTGTTCTTTATGGGCAAATCGGCTAAAATTATTCTCTGCCGACGTGCCGGACTGATGAACATTTACTGAAACTGTTTAGCTGCAGTTATTGCTGCACAAGTGGGTCACACCAGATACTGAAAGGAAAGGTTCAAATATTTTTGCCATTCACAGATATGTAATATTGAATAATTTTATTCAGTACATGAATAGCCAAGTATAATATATTTGTCTAATTTTTTGAACTGGGTTTTGTTTATCTAATTCTAGGACACACAAACTTTCAAGCACCACTGTACCATTAAATGTAATGAAAATATTTAGCTTATATGGTTTAATCTTATAGGTTAATGGCATGTATAGCTTAGGAGTTTATAGGTTTACAGCATACAAAACGACATGGAAGACAGAAATATGCCTTCTATGAGAGAAAATATCAAGATAGAATTCAGCACTGTATTTTTATCTTATTTTATTCCATTCTTTGGCGAGTGCTGTAAAATTAGAAAGAGTGTTAGTCAAGCAAGCATCTGAGTGCCTGGATCCAGCACCACAGTAAACAGTGCAAGAGTGAGTTAGATAGTTTGAACCACCCAAGCATTTCGCTCCACATTCCCAGCCAGAGATACCTGTCGCCCTGCCCCGTCTCTTTCTGCCCCCTCAACTGGAACAGGACCACCTGTCAGGAATCCTCAGGACCCCAGCATGGACCCCTGGCTTCTCTTAGGGGGTTAGGGGGTGTAGGGTGAAGGAAAGGGGGTGTGGTCAGGGAGAGCTGGCCAGCAGCCCGCAGGGCCCAAACCACAGCCCAAAGCTGCTCATTGTGGTGGGACTGGCGTCTCTGTTTGGGGCCCCTGCCCTGGAAGGCCCGCCATGGAGGAATAACTCAGCCCTCAGCGCGTCTGGAAGCACAGCTTCTGACAAAATAAAAAGGCACATCTAGCATCCCCCTTTCTCCTTTTCTCCCTCTCTTCATTCTCCCCGCAGAGTCCTCAACCCTCCATGTCTGTTTTCATTTCCCCCCAGCTGCCCACGGAGAGTGATAACTTTCCTCCACTGCTGGGCTTGCATTTCATTTACAACTTTTTATATGTGCGTTCGGCATGTTGATGACAGCTTCAGATATTCTCTTTTCATTGCTTTGGCCCAAGCAAAAGGCAAAAGAACCATAACAGTTGATGGAAAAAAAAACTTGAGAGGGCCAGAGGCTTCGTTTGTCTTTCAGTAGCAAGTAAAATTAAAATTACTTACAAGGCACATCACAGTTTACACTACAAAAAAACAGCAACACAAAAGAACCACTCGAACTTCCTAAACTGAACTTCTTTATGGTAGGGGAAGAAAACAATATCATGAATCCATTAGTGTTTCAAATGCACCAATTAAAACTGTGCCACGCAGTCTGTATGAATTATGATGAGACATAGCTTAAACTATATTAAACTATATTCAATCTGGCAAGTTATTCCTTACCTGTCTCTGGACTTCAGCTAAATTGTAAGGCAGGGCTCCCTCCTCCAGAGGTGCAATCTTTTCAATGTCAACTAAACCAACACGTCTATGGAGGGCAAAGAAAAGGAGGAAATGATTTACAACTCATTCCTCATCAGTCTGTTCAAAAGAGCTTTAACTGTTCAACATTATGACAAACCATCTTCAAAACAGAAGCTGTAACTTCCAAACATTCCTCGGTGCCCTCCTCATACCTTTGTCTCCCTTTGCAAAGCATAACATCTATGCAAAGCAATTATCTCAAGCATCTCCAATTACAACGAGTAGAGCCTATTACCATATCACATGGCAAAGAAATAATATTGTCTAGAAAGCAATTACCACCCACTGAATGCTGTAGGGCTACTGGGGACTCCAGTCATGTACGGTCAAATGGCCTTTCCGATGCCATGGCCTCCTTCCCTTTAGAAACACTGAGTCAAAGCTTTGCTTTTGAAAGCAGGATTAGTATACCACAGGCAGATAATTAAGCCACCTGTATGTAAACATACAATGGTGCTTGAAAGTTTGTAAACCCTTTAGAATTTTCTATATGTACATAAATATAAACCCATACCTATAACATACAACATCCGATTTTTATTCCCATTAGTAGATAACGATAACTCAACTTAACAAATGATGCAAACATATTATACTTGTTTTTATTTATTAAGGAAAAAGGTCCAATATTACATATTTTTATTGCAAGAACAAATGAGGTTTCTGAGGACCTTAGAAAAAGCTCACCAGGCTAAAAATGGTTACAAAACCATCTGTACAGAGTTTGAAAAAAATGTTTTGTGGACATATAAGACCAAAATAAAACTTTTTGGTTTTAGTGAAAAGTGCATTCAAGTATAAGAACCTTATCCCATCTGTGAAACATGGTGGTGGTAGTATCGTGGTTTGGGCCTGTTTTGCTGCTTTTGGGTTGGGATTCTGAGAGAAAATGAACAGAATCTATGAACAGAAAGTGGGTCATGAAGCAAGGCAACAATCTTAAGCGCATAAGTTGTTCTATAAAAGAAGGGTTAAAGAAGAATAAAGTTGATGTTCTGGAATGGCTAAGTACTAACTGTGATTTTAACCCAATAGAAAGGACCTGATGTGAGCAGCTCATGTGAGTAAACCACCTACAGTGCATCTGGAAAGTATTCACAGCGTATGACTTTTTCCACATTTTGTTATGTTAGAGCCTTATTCCAAAATGGATTAAATTCATGTTTTTCCTCTGAATTCTATACACAACACCCCATAATGACAACGTGAAAAAAGTTTACTTGAGGTTTTTGCAAATTTATTAAA